>JAQGAY010001729.1:0-13046 GCA_034698085.1 Polydesmus angustus
CATCAACGTAAATTATTTTTTGCTAAAATCATTCACAATTCACTCTAATGATTACAGAAGTGAAACCAACAGTAAATCATACATTATTTAAGCTTTTTTTCAAAAAAAAAATTTATTATGTTTTATGGAGGTTTGAACAGCAGTAATGGCTGGAGCTGCCGATAATCCGGATTTTATTGAATCCGGAATATCAGAAATCCGGGTTTTTGAAGGCCGGAATATTGGAGTTCTACAGTATTTTTAAAAAGGAAAGCGTTATCAAACTATTAAATTTTAATCAATACATGCACTGTATTATTAAACATTAGAAAATATATTATTTTTGTTTCACTTTTCGCAGACGACGCAACCTATGCTAAAAAAAAATTAAGAACTAATAATTCAAATTTTTTTTAGATCTTACTTTTTTTCATGGGATATAAAAAAACAACTTTTTTTAATACTGGTATGCGTCTAAATTGAAAAATGTCAAGAAATACCTTTTTCATTACCACGCTACACTTTCTGAAATCAAATTTGTTGCTTAAAAAAAGTTTTCTTTCAAACGGATATATTTAACTTGACATTTTTTTAAATCTAAAACATCATTTCGAAAAACTTTCATCTGTCTGTGTTTAATGCTGAGCGCGGCATACGTCATGCATTGTGAATTGGTTCTGAAGTGGAAAATAAATTTGCACCCTTTTCTAAATGATTAGGTGTATTACAAAAGGGGGAAAACCAACGAATCCAATTGAATTAGTACATTAATCCGGTTTACCATCTATATATTTGAATGGCACATAGAAAAACTTTACTAAATTTTTAAACATTTAATTCTTCTAATCTGTGTCCGCAATACCCCCATTGATCGTCATTCTCTAATGCTGCATCAATTACAGCTTAATCAAATTGATCCCATGCCTGTACACGTCAATGTTACGTCGATAATATGACTGATGTAGCGTAAAAAGATTGAAATATTTGTCATTATTTGACGCAAATTGAATTAAAAAATAATTATTTTGTACTAGTACAGCTGATAAATAATGTCAAAAAAATTAGTTACTTATTATAGCTTGAATTAAATTATTTTCGAGTCTCAATAACCTCTGCTGTTTATTTTTCTGTATTTTTCGTTTATGTACAGCTCGCTTTTTTCATAACCAACCCCTTCGTTCGTTGTCTTTTTTCTTTCGGTACATCGCGTACCCGGCGAGAACCCGGCTTAATAAAATAATAATTTCCTAACAATTTATAGAATCAATATTAAACTTTATACACAATTTCCGCTGCAACGCTTCGCTTATTCAAAAGTTTTAAAAAATTAAATTAAATTATAAATGTAAGCTTAATGTAATTGAGCCGCAACAGTTTCAAAACTTTCAAAATTGAAAGTGATGGATAACTGACAGGATGAGGTGGCTCATCGCACGTTCCGTAAAAAGAAGGAGTAATTTTACCGTCTAGGTTAGGTTTGGCCTAGGCCTAAATGAACGGTAATAACCGACAGTTTCCTAAATACTCCAACGATTATCGATTGACTATTAACCCCAACCAACCAGTCTCGCACTCCTCCGCCGCCGACGCCGCCATTACTTATGACCAAACTACTGTACTGTATAATAATATATTACATATTTTTATCTACAGCTTGCGTTTCTTCTCTCTTATTTACCGTATTTTCTTCGATTGTACACAAACGATTCGCAAGCCGTGAAACATTTAAAAGCAAATGTAAAATTCAATTCCTACTTCTTTCTTTTTATCTCCGTCGAAATATTCAACATGCGATGATGCGAGTCTACCGTTATTACTATAGGTGGTGGGGATAATAACGAACGATAAATATCCAGGTGTCTGGGTTACCAACCATTTGCATGTAAAAGCCTCACCGGAAAATCAACTTTATACTGCGATTATCCGCCTTCTTTCGCTTCATTTGCATCGAATATATTTTATTTTTACGGCTAGGTGCAATAAGTCTCGTAATACCCGTCTAACTTATTAGTTATATTAAAAAACTGCGTTCAATTAACAATTTCGATCTACAGTACTGCAAATTACAGTGTTCCGCCAATATCCCCGGACTGTTAGAATGCGAACTAATCGAGGAAGCGGAGGAACTAGTAGCCTACGTACTGTACATACAAAAATTCATAATTGCTCCCAGAAAAAAATGTACTTTCTGTTTTGAATAAAAACAAACAGTAGACACACTAAACTCATTAATATTATTTTAAATGGATATTAATATTTAATCAGCACAAATGCACCTTATAAGTAACCTTGCTGTAGATTTGCAATCACAGAAGCGTTTTTCACATCGATGCAATAATCAATTGACAGCTGTAGTACCGAGAATATACATCATACTGTAACTGTACCGAGGATATTCATCATACTGTAACTGTACCGAGGATATTCATCATACTGTAACTGTACCGAGGATATTCATCATACTGTACTTGGAAATTTCATTGCACAGTACACTAAACATGTACTGATAAAATCCTTGTACATGTATTGCGAAATTCCGTTGTAAAAAGAAAAATTTATATAAATCTCGTTGTATGGAACATTTATTTATGCCGAGGAATTCATTTCACAGTACATTCGTTGTACTGAGAATTTCATGAGTTATTTTGGAGCAATTAAATCCTTTCCGCCGTCATATCGGGCTTCACTGACGTTTTATATCGTGAAACCAGTTAAACGCATATTAAAATTATTACTATACTGTATTACAACAATTTGTTGCCAACTTGCGATAAAAATTTTTAAAATTAATCGGTTATTTTTCAACTTTACAACGCGAGTAATAATCGAAAATTTAAATCAATTCTCAAAAAGAAAAAAAAAAAGTTTCATACGCGATGTAAGTTAACACAATACTTTGATAGTCCAAAGCTTTAATGTCATTTTGTTTGAAAAAGACAGGGAAAGAATGTTGTAGCCATAGAATAGGGTTAGAATATTGATTCTCTATAAATTTTGCTTTGCCAAATAGCGCCAATTCAAACTCACATTCACAACGTATAACAATTTAAACAAAATGAGGGATTTTACATCGCACTGTACAAGAGTTTCGAAACTTAACAACTACAAAAGATGACGGAAATAAAAATGTTGGTAATGCTTATACCTGAACAACAAGCATAACAAATTTCAATAAAAGGTAAATTCGCAAACTTTTTTGATCATCCGTGCATATACCCGTATACATTTTTTTCGCCAACACCAATTTATTTCCACTAAATTAACAAAAATAGTGTCAATAAAACGTGTAAATAATGGATCAACAAGTAGTTGTGAGCGGTATCAGCAACAGCGCCATCGTGGGAATTGCGCTAATACGCGGGACGTCACCGTTTACTTTCGTAATATTTTGATCGATTCGTTCGAGAGTATAATATTAAATTGACTAGACTAGAAAAGTAAAGTCTATTGAATAACACGTGGATGTTTCTCTGAGGTAAAGAAAAAAATTAGTTTTTCGATTAAAGGGGGGAAATATACTGTAGATGTGAGCTGCGAGTGACCATGTTTTTCCCACAGATAAAATAGCAATTATTTTTGGGGTGTTAACAATCAATATAAATTGGAAAAGGGTTGAAGCGAGTGAGTGAAGTGTCGTCTTCTGACACTACTAAACTTTGAAGAGTTTTTGTTAACAATATTTAATTTGACGAAGCTGGCAACATTTTTTTTTTTCTTCTTCTTCCTCTTCTTAACCAATCAACGCATCAGCTGCTTTTTCCACGATTTCCTTCTCACCGCTGTTGTATTTACATTAAATCCACAAAATTTAATTAACGGACAATTCAATCTTTTTTTGTGTGTGTGTGTGTGAAAAATATTATTAATAATCCACACGCCCTGACAATAATTATTAAGACGCGGCAATTTTTTCTGTACTTCTCTATGTTAACCGTTTTCATGTTCCAATTTGAAAAAAAAATCAATAAGCTTTTAATTATGCTTAACGGAATAATCAACTCAAAACGATGAGTAAAACGCCCCATCTAAAACTTTATAAATAAAATTTTAAAGTTTGTATGTTATTTGTATACTGTTTTTTATTAGCGGTATCATACTGTTGTTATTTAAACTGTTTTTTTTTTTTTTTAAATGGTTTTAAATGCAAATAAGTTGAATTTCACAGCATTATTTAAAACACGCTAATGTCATAATAAATACAGTAAAATTTCTCAGCAAAACATTTAAACAACGTTCCAAAGAAGACGTCCCTCTGATTTTCCCATGTTAACGCTTCCCCCAAAATCGATTCCCCAAAGTACTTTTTAATGCAAAACTGTGACATTTTAAGTCCCATTTCAATGGGGGGTCTCCATCTGAAAACCACTAAAATGCTGCGCAGTAACATTCTGAGCACTCACGGAAGACGATGATTTTGGAGTCAACATTTGAGTGCAATGGTTGAATACGAGTAGATAAGAGTTGTAAATGCACCACTTGTACGGAAAGCACCGTTGGGACCGACTAAAAGGAATCTTCAAAATACAGTAATAAGTTTTATTTTTGTAAAAAAATAAAAATATTATTTTTATGCTATTAAAGTTTATATTAAATTGGCTTAAATTTGTCTAAATTAAATTAAAAATATAAACTCGAAATTCTTGACTAAAATTTCTAGTACATACAGCAATAGAATTTTAGTTAAAAAATACTTCGCCAATTTAATTTAAACTTTCATAGCATAAAAATACAATATTTTTTAAAATCGGTCCCAGCTAAGAGACTCGGTACAAAAATAAATCTTCCAATCATTAATAAATATACCATACATGACATGCATTAGTAATAAGTATTTATTTAATAAAAAAATTAATTCTTATTAAGTAAAATTACAAAAACCCATAAAATTGTTTGCTACGGTAATTTAAATGAGTTTAAAGTTAAATACAGTATTATTATTCATAAAAACAACGGTTTAAGCTTAATACCTCTAATGCACCTTTTTTTTTTAAAAAACACAGCGTTATAGTTTAATCTACAAACGAGCGTAATACAGTACGCATTTAATGCACTTTATCGTAAAACAATAAAAGAAAGAAAAAAAAAACAGCTGGTCGTTGGTGAATGTGTATAGTGATACTGTTAAACGTATTATTAATAATAATATTATTGACACAAAGCATGACATTGTATGTGTAATAATTATAATTTTCCATCAATTGTGTCTACAAATCGCAAATAAATAACTAATATTAAATAAATGTTTTGGAAGTTACAACGTGTAATTACATAATAAATAAATACTGTTTGTCCTTAACTATTTTTTCCCCCATTGCGCTATGTTATTTTCTCATTCACAAATCACACGCACTCAAAAGTATTTATTTACAAAAATAATGTAACTATCATAGTAACATTATAATGATTGCCACCCACTAATATACTTTTGCAAGTTTCCTCATTTTACGCCGGTCTTGACCAATCATTTTTTCAATGTTTTTCCTCATAGAAAATACTAAAATAAAAGTTGAAATTTGAAAGTTTGTCTTGCACATGAAAACCTAATAGCTTTTATGAAAAACGTTCATCGGTTGGTTTGCTTTCTTATTCTTTTAAATAATTAAAGTTTCTCTACACTTTAATCCGTAAAAAGAAACATTATTATAATCATTACTTTCTGCTATCTGATAATAGTAATACATGTACATAATGTTTTGACGGTTCTGTTATTTAGTTCAAGTTTATCACTACTGTATAGTGTGTAATTCACCTAACTCCCAACTTCCCAAGAGTAACTATTGTATAGCATAACGGTCACGTAAAACGCAAATGAGAAATCGCGAAACACGAAATAATGTTTTAACTAAATCTCAAATTTTTTATTACAGTAAAGTATTTTAACTGTTGTTTATAATTTGCGGGGAGGGAGCCGGAGATGTGCGCTGTAAGTTGCATGGCAGAACTTGGTTAGTAGCTTACGTCATCATCCCAAGTTATAAAATTAACAATAGAAAGAAAGCTCGCAGCAATAACAAGATATGTCCATTTTTGTGAACTTGGCCAAACTAAAATTATTTAAGCTAAATTTGTTCTCCCCAATTATTTTTCACGTAATAACACGTGAATGAATTAAATTTGCACGTAAAAATGTGGTATGTATAAATCTAGGTCTACAGTTAAATTTTGGAGGTAAATCTTTACCTCGTTTTTGCCCCAAATGGGTATAAAAACGCATTTTTAAGAAAACTAATAAATGCTGCAAATATCCAATCATTTCACGGATGATATACAGTACTAAATACTAATATGAATCTAAACAAATTGAATCTAAACTTAATATTTTTTTTTCACTAATTTTAAGAATCATTCCTTGTACTATCTTCTTTTCAACGCACTAAATAACTAACCCTCTGCGTTGAGTTGCATAATAAGTAAAAGCCAAAGCTTGATAAAGTCAGCAGCAGTCGTCAGAGGAGCCTTTTATCATTAAAGAACACCCTTTAATTTTAGAAAAAATAGAGATATCTTGTTATTGCTGCAAGCGCTACATCAATTAGATTTTTTATTATGGCTTCCATTAGAAGCCTGTGCCATTTTCTATTCCATTTTAAGTTTAGAGAATTTTCTTTTTTTTTTTTTAAATAAAAATAAAAACCCTGCTCTTAAACCTAGATCTTGCCTCGAAGATAAATTTTTATGACAACTCACTAAACGTTAAACGTCACTCTAAATAATATTAAAAAAAGTTGAAGGAAGATAGAAAAAAAAACCCGCAGAGAAAAAAGAATGATAAAACTTTTTTGTAAATTATCCCAGGCGTTTTCAGAACTTTAATCAAACACAGTATAGCCGCACTTAACGTTCTAACGTAGTTAGCTTGCTTAAAGCCGCTACGTGACGTTAAGCACGCTACAACGCTAAGTGACGTTATAAAATCAATGTTATTGGATGACACTGTACAGACATATCGTTCACAGCTAAAGATGGCAACCCTAAATCGCTATACAGTACCTGATAAAAATCATTCTATGACGTCACTTTACGTTTTAACGTGGTTTACGTCACCCTAATAACAACGCCGCAAAACGTGTATTTTAATAATCTTTTTTTTTTCTTATAAAAGTTGCGTATTTGTCATGAAATTAAATCTGTTTAAATCAGTTCATCAACGTTTACAATCGTCAAAGAAAGCAATACTAAAAACTATGCGATTAATTTACCCCTTTTAACAATTAATTTTAATGCCACGCTTAACCAGTAAAAACAACTGGTTAACAACACCCCCACCCCTTTCCCGCTTTTTATCCCTACCAACCCGTTATCCGCGATACCGATGTAGAACAAATCTCGATTTAAGAAGAAGAAAATAGTTTGGTGAAAAGTAAGAGCCAATAAACTCTTGAATGCACTAAATTTTGGGGTTTTAGTGAGTAAACAATCTCTAGATGGGGGTAATCTAAACAGGGAATAAAGCAAAGTATATAGTGAAGTGTAAAGTTATGTCCCAGCTGTCAATTTCGGGATGAAAGTAGGGGCGCGGGAGGGAGAGCGCCATAACCCATCTCGAAACAATCCTCTTAATAGATCCGGAATGAGAATCGAGGCCACTGCGATGAATGCTCCTTGTTAAGGAAATAACAACTATAATCCCGTATTAAAGCTTTGTTGTAACGAAGCATATGGTGGGGAGAGAGAGAAACGCGCGGTCGAATCATAAAACCACTTCCGTTGACGTATTTACGACGCTGGTAAAATAACTAAACAACGGCGGAAAAAAAATAAATCAACAACAACGATAATCTAATTACTACACGGACGAGCATGAAAATACACTGTAAATATACGCCGCTTATTGTGATCGCCAATTGCTTTTTACCCTAATACACACACATACCCACTTTATATGCCGGACTCATCCACATTTTTTTCCCCCCTTCTCTAATTGAAATAAATTAATAATACAAGTAATATCTAATTTGATGATCAAAGATACTGTAGAAGAGATTAAGCGGTATTCCTCGGAATATCAAAAGCTCGGATTAATAAAACTGAACTTACCGTACAGTTCCATGAAGGTCAAGCAGCAACCAAACCTCGATAAACCATGATAATTTAATTAAAAAAACAATGCGTAGATCAAAGTGCAGTATTTTTTAAGAAATGCTAGACTTCAAGGATAACCAAATCTCACAAAGTCGAATTTTGAACCTCCATAAATCGAAGCGACACCTTGCATCATAATTTTCCTTTTTCGAGCATGCCAAACGAAGCTATAATAAATCAAAATAATAAACTTTTCAAAAAATAAGCATATTATTTTTCTTCTCCAATAGTTCAATAAAATTCAACCGGTGCATGTAAATCGAAACCTCGTCGAATACATAAATCGAAAATTGTTGCTGCTCTCTCCGCAAAATTTGTAACTTATTCCACAGGTACATGAGCTATTTCATCTGAAGAATACTTTCACTAATAAATAAAAAAAATAAATTATCTAGCTCAAATTATCTAGACTTTACTATGTTTACGAATTTTAACTCGTGTCACTCCAGAGCGCTGTGTCCCAAGAGATTACTCATGGAGGAAAAATTTCCCCGGAGAAAAACCCCTAAAAAAAGTTATCGGAATTCAAATATTTCATTTTGCTAAGGGGATGGATGCATCCCTGAATAACTTAATTTCTTCCACCTAACAGCCTCTGGATTCAAATCTGAATTTACAACTCCCCCTTGAGTAAACAGAGTGTATTCTAAATACAACAACCAGACGTCGATTTGAGTCTCAGTAAAGAGCTCAAAACAAGAAGAGACTGCAAATCTCGAAGATTCGTTTCCAAAAACTGTCATTTTATATACCAGTAGTCTGTAGATTCCCATATCCCATGGGTTACAAAAAAGCACTCTTTATGTTTATAAAAATTCATTAAAAGCAAAAACTTTTTCATAAACATAATCTTAATAATTAATTTCTACCAAACGAACAAATACTAACTTACTCGGGCGCACTTTCTTAGAATTTCGAATTAAACGCTTTGCGTCTTATTTTCTCCCAAATCCAATAACAATTAAAAGTACCCTTTAACACAAATAACCGCAAATAAATAATAAGATTTTCTATACAGTTAATAAAAACGAAAAAAAATATTAATATTGCGTACAAATCCAAACAAGTTCTGCAAATTTTAAAACTAAAAAAATTATTAAGCCTTCTAATATTATTTCTAGTTAAAAATAATCACAATTTTAACCACGCGAGGGGAAAAAACGCAAATTTATTATGTAGTTTATCTTCAATCAAAAACAGCAAACAGAACCATAGACGTAGCTATTAAGCGCGGTTCTTCTCTGATTTTTTCTGATTATTCTGATTTTTTTTTTGTAAAATTTTCAAAATATATTATTAATGAAACAAAAAGAGAGACTAACAACAAAACTCGTACAAATTAGGAGAAAATTGGATAATTACACGTTAATAAAGTATAGTTATTACCTAAATAATAATTTATTTAACTATTTCCACAAAAAAAATAAAAAGTAAATTGGGTTCATTACCAACTTTTTATTATATGTTTACGTGACGATTTCAATTATTATCATTGTACATATAAACACCTTTTCTGAAAATTTATCAGGCGAACGACAAACACCATCCCTATGCTAATTTAACCACTATACATTACATATCCGGTATATATTATTATTAGCAGCTACCATAGGACGTAATTTAATAGTATGTTCAAACTCAGACACACTTCAACGTGAGTTAATAAAACGCCATTTGCTGACATATTAATTAATTATGCAAATAAGGAAAGAGGGAGAGAATCGATACTAATTCCAAAATAAACACATTTTGCTGCTCTTCTTCACTCGCGAACGCACTTCTCTTTTAATAAGCTGACAAATTTCTTTGCACAACGCGTGATTAATAGTCTCGTACAATGGTTAAAGCGTATTTTTATTAATTAATATCCGCGTAGGCCACCGAAATAAAAACACGCATTGCTATACCCATCGTGTTGTAGAGAGGTGGAGATTATGAACCCGCATTAATTAACCGTTGTTGATAGGGGTATAAGCCAATCGATTAATTAACATGCAACAGCAGATGAAGTATCGCTGTTTTAATAGCATTTTTTTTTACTCGTACATGTAAATTAAAACGCGCACACACACACACAAGAAAATACATGTGCATAACACGACTACAGCAAATTCGTTTTTAAGATGCCACACACTCATTTTATAATCGAATTTTCTCGATCTTAACTAAATTACTTTTTGCTACAATAAAACTTGCTTTAAAAAAATTGTGCAGTTATTTTATCCGTTCTTACAAGTTTCCGGTTGTAGAAACATTTAACACCAGTGTTGTAGATTAAACGGAGAAATTTACATCGGGTTACACCGCATATAGATACCGGTAAAAGTTAGTAATCAAATTTTTTTTATAAACAAGTTAGTGTCTACTTCTTACATTGGAAAAGCATGTAAAAAATAGACATACCGTAATACATGTACACAAATTATGTCAAAACAAAAATGTATTTTTAAATTTTCCTAGTTAAGAAAAAACTTCGACTTTTAATTTTGACAAAGTTGGTGTCATTATTTTAGTGTACGTGTAATATTATTTTAACGGTATACATTTTTTTTAGACAAAATTTATGTAGGCCTATAGGGTGTTCGTTGGATGACAATAGTTTTGAAACATGAATAAATCAATCGAATTTTAATAAAAATGAATTATTTTTTTAAAAATTTACATTAATTAACACCTGTCATTTAATAATAATAAACAAATTTTAGAATATGACCTCTACAACTGAGTCGGCACGTATTAATGCGCTTAAGAAAATTTGCATTAATCCTATGGCAGATTACGGCACGTGGCAAGATTCAGTCGGCAGCTGCAGGATGAAAGTCCACAAAAGCTTTAGCAGTTAAAGTGAGCGCGTGAGCACGTTTACGCGTGTCGACTCAGTTGTAGAGGCCATATTCTAAAAATTGTTTTTTTATTATTAAATGATAGGTGTTAATTAATGCAAATATAAAAAAAATAATTCATTTTCATTAAAATTCGACCGATTTATTCATGTTTCAAAACTAACGTCATCCAACGAACACCCTATATTTACGCGGTCGTTCTTTGGCGGTTGTTTATTTTATTTTAAATTAAAAACTTCCTTAATTTTATTCTTCGTAAATGTAAATTAGCCTACGTAATGTGTATCAATTTATAATAAGCATTATATTTATGTAAGAAACATCTGCGTCCTACTCGCACTTTCACATGTTAATACTATTCAAATCGGAGAACGTCAAAATCTGGACTTTTCATTAACCCGGGCCTTATTTCCGTTTTCATTTCATTGCGCGCGTCACCACCACCGTAATAATATATTCAGACGTGAGGCGCAAAGTGACCGAACATGTCGAAAAAGAGCGGCGAAAAGTTATCAAAAGTGTCTATTCAATTTGAAGAGTGAAACGTGATTTTCCATTATGCTCTCAACGCTTTATCATTTTGGAAAATAAAATAATAAAAAGAAGCATTTTGTTTCACTGACACCTTTATCTTTCCCACGTGACACAACCTCTTCCATCGTTAATTTCCGGTCGTTGACGTCTTTCACGATGCGTAGCCATCCTCCACTCTCGCACCGCTTCAGCGCCAACTCAACGCTAATAATAAATAATTAGTAGACGATACTAATGAGATTAATTTAAGTTTCTTCGCGCAACGTCATCACGCGTTAATCCCTTCCATACATCAATAATACACTTGCCAAAATACCTTGTTTTTTTTTTGCTTTTTTTTAAAAAAAAAAAAAACTACCGTAATGATATTAATTAGCAATTACATTATTCTATTATTATAGTTACAAAAATCTATTCGTATATTAAATTAAGTTTCAGTTAATAATTAATGTTGAAATGAAGAGAAAAAAAATCGGTGTATCTTATTACAGTAAAATTGTGCGCTCCGAATACAAAACATATGAACAAGATTTTCTATTATACTCGTGCATACTTAAATCTCGATATTATGTGAAATTATGGGTAAGAAATAAAATAAATAATAATAAAAAATGAGTATAGCTTTTAATTTTTAGTATAAATATACAGCAAAACCAAACTTTGATCGGTTTCGCCGTTAAATTTTTAATTAATTAAAAGCCGTTTTGGCTTAGGGTTGTAAAATGTTCTGTATGAACCGGTTAAAAAAAGTGCCATTTAGTGGTAATTTAATACAGAACGTAAAATTTTCATATTAAACCGCACATGTAGACATACCGGTAGCTAAAAAATTTTCCCAAAAAAAAATAGAAAATACAGATTAATGAAATGAAAATAACCCACTTTCTAAGATAAACCGCTTTCTCTTTGAATATTAAACATTTTTAATAGTGTGGAACGTTTTGGGGCTTTTACATAATGTTTATACATTTTTAGAATAATATTCTGATCAATTTAGTGCAGTCGCCTCCAAATAAATTTCGGTACAATAAATATTATATCATTTCCCAAAAACAATACAAAATAATGTGCTTCTAGTTAAAAGATGGAATAAAACTATGCACTTATTAAAATTATTACCAAGATCAAAAATTTCTCGCTACATAACCTCAAACTTTTTGTCGAAAAAAAAAACGATTATTAATGTAGTAATGTATATTTTTATATTTTCAAACCAGATCCCACATGCTTAGTGAATCCGGATTAAGCGGAATAGTAATTGAATTTTGTTACTGCCCATTCATATTTAAAACTATTTGCTAAATCATTTTCGAACATTGAATACAGTTTTATTTATATAAAAAGTGCTATAAAAAAACTCTACCGTAACATACTGTGTCATAATTATTGTTTTTGATAAGACATGGTCTTTCAAATTTCTGCGTAAAATAATTACGACGAGCTTTTATTTTTGACTTGTTTTCCAATATGTTTGTTAAAGTTGATTGATTCAAGATTGTGTGTCACAGGTTTAACAAAAAAAGATAGTACAGTAATACAAAAAAACATAAACTTATAATAAGCTTACCGTACGAAAATATTGCATCAATCAATCAAATTTTATTGTTT
>JAQGAY010001730.1:0-13042 GCA_034698085.1 Polydesmus angustus
ACTTAAATTTGTGAAAAATGAATGATAAAAATGAAGAAAATAATTCTAAAGTCCAAATTCGAACGCCATAAGCATAAAAAGGAGTTAAAAAGCTAAGGCGCACATACTCTAGTGTCACATAGAGAAATTTTACCTTAAACACTTTTTTTTAACATTGAATTGTTCTATTCTGTGTTTAAAATATTCTGCTCCGGTCTCAACAAAAGCAGCAAAACGCTGCATACCCACTCACTATCATTCGTTGGAGCAGTATTTCAAATTTTAATATCCTAGACTTGAATTATGTAGACTATAAATATACGGGTAACGGGGTGGGATGCAAAAAAGGTGTACCAGTCTACCAGATAAGTGAACGAAACATGTAAGTAAAGGTATGCAGGAGGCAAAGACAAATTCGATTAAGCTGTAACTGATGCAGCACTTAGGAAGGCATAGTGTTTTCCTGCGTGTGTTTATTAAGGAGAATATTTGAAACACAGAATAGAACAATTTAGTGTTTTTAAAAGAAAGTCCTTAAAATTTTTTTTATGTGTCATTAAACTATTTAAATAATTATTAAAGAGATTTAATGCTAATTCAGTTGGGTGCTCTTTTTCTGTGGACACGGTGTAGATCCAGATTAAGTTCTACCCGCACGCGATTTCGTTATACAGTACTGATAATTTGGCGCACCTGTTGTTTGTTTTTCTTCGCTTTTTTCGTTATATTGAGTTAGTGTCTTAGCTGCTGTCCCTATACTGTCCCTTATTTGAATGTAATATTTGTAGGTATAATTGTCGGCATTATAAGAAAATGATCCGCGCAGAGTTATCGCTAGTTTAGTTCTTAATTTTAAGGCCGCTATTTGACCCGCAAGTTTATTCGCGAATATTATAAGAGAAAGAATTGTTTTTATTTAAGCTAATTCGTGTCTTGTAATACCAATAATACTGTATTTTTTAAAGGTTTGGAGTCCGTAATGGACGCTCCATTTTTCGGAAGCAAATTCTTCTTTCGTTTTATAATTTTGTATGACTATTTGGACCATACGTCGATGATATTTTTAAAAAAAAGATGGGACAGCCAAAAGCAACCAACCAACCAACGTAGATGGTTGATTTTGTTCAGGGTCAATTGCTACCTTCTTAATTACCGAGATTAACGATAAAAAAAATACTGTAAATACACAACTTCATTTTCCTTCGATTCGTTTCGTAGTATAAAAATATAATAATTTCTCTCTCTCTCCGTTGACGTGCACGCACATGCAAACAGAGAGAGCAGCAGACGATTCAATTACACGCTCTACGTGCAACAGGTATACGTGCGCCCTACCAAACCCTTAGTCGTCGGCATCAGAGTCCCTCATCTACGCGTTTTATCTTAGCCAAATCTATCGTTAACGGCGGTTAATAAGCATGATACAGCGCAATCTTTTTGCTTCGGCGCAGCTGCGTTTCGGCGTCCACGCATGCGCGCACGCACTCACGGTTGCGGTCAGAATGCAAAGTGAGGTGTTCACCGAAACACGATAATTACCTGTCACTAATGTCAGAGACCCAAAAACGACCAACGTCAATCACCTCCTCCTCCTCACCCCACACGCGAGACAACTTAAAAGTCGGCGAACGCAACAAAAACTGCGCTCATCTTTTTTAATCATTTTTTTTAATAAATTATTATTTTTTTTAATATTACGCGCATATAAAAACAATTTTGGTTATTAAAATGAGACGATGTTCGTCGTGGTAGAAAGACGACAGAAAAATGTCGATATAACGAAATTGAGCGATGCAAATAATAAACCACTGTAAATCTGGTTTTGTTTTGATCTTAATTTGGTAAAACGTGTTTAAATCTAGGTTGTGGCTACTAAAGAGAAATATTTTTTTTAAATAAACAAAGATTGTTTTGTTTTTTTGCAGTTGTTTACATAATGAGTACTGTACATTGTTTTTAAAATTTGTTTCAAGTTTTTGATCTGGTTTTAAAAGTAGAGTTTTACTATAGTACATGTACTCATAGTTTTACTAAAACTTACTTGTTGATATTTTAGTTCTTTTTATTGGTGCTACTAAAATTTTAAATCGCGATCAAGTCGCCAAATCCAGATTTAGAATTTTGGTAGTGGCGAAAATAGTTGAAATTTTTGTTGCGTCCAACATTTTTTTTTTTTTTTTATTTATTTAAAACTGAAATTTTCGTTACATTAAGTTTCGATGTAGGCCTACTGTGTCAGAATTCGTTATATCGACAATGAACTGGGTATTCAAAAATGAGTTTCAAGGACGGAGCGGTTGACTGCGGATCCAAAACAAATCGATTTCTAAAAGAGATTATTAGTGGCGGGGAAAATTTGAGAAAAATTTGCAAAATGAAAGTCGCTTATGATTGTGAGCGTGCAAATTATTTTTTAGCGACTGCAATTAAATGTGTACTCGCGGAACGAATCGCGACTTAAAAATAAACGACATAAATTTTCATATCGTTTTTATTATTACGATAGCACTCGGGGTAAAAAAAAAATAATAATAACTTCGTCTAGTCAAAACCTAGCCACGATTAATACCGGTATTTTGCACTAGTACATAATATAGTTTCCGATCCGGAGAAAATGCAACTCTACGTCGTTGCCATCGGATTTAGACATCTAAATTTAAAGTTAAAAACATAAAACCTGTCTGTTTATTTTTTAATTTTTATTTTGATCATTTTTTGGTAGCAGATTAGTGATATTGAATAAAACTAGATCTCTGGAGCACAAAATATTGGTAATAATTATTATTGTTGTTCGTTTAAAGAGGTTTATTAAAAATCCAATCGAACCTGCGTAAGGAGGATCTCAAGAGACCTCCTCATATTGCTATGATTTTAATGAAGTCATTAATCCGAGTTCCATTTAAGCAGGTTTTGGGTTTTAATTGTGCACTGTAAAGGTATTTCCTATTAAAAAAAAACAAGAAGCAAAATATCAGCATAATATTAGTACTGTAATTAATTCGAAAATTTATTCCTACTTATGGAGATAAAATAATATATTTATCCCCACTTATCAAGAAGAAACGCTTTTAAATCTTATGGAAAAGTCGTACGGTCCAGATGAATAGGTTTTGTCCATAAAAAACATGCCAAACCCAAAATATTTATCTCTCTTATTGAGATTTCCAACTTAACCTATTTTTCTATTACTAGTACCAGATTTAATAGTTCTATCGCACTTTTTTATTTTATAAAAAAAAAACATTTCAGTGCATGTACATTGTGTTTTTAAATTTACGGAGTTTTTGAAAAACGAATTAGAAGTCAAAATTTAATGCAAATGAATTAATTTTTTAATATTTACATACAACAACATCTCCGATTTAATGATAAAAAACAAATTTTTGAAAAACGAATTAGAAGTCAAAATTTAATGCAAATGAATTAATTTTTTAATATTTACATACAACAACATCTCCGATTTAATGATAAAAAACAAATTTTAGAATATGACCTCTCCAACTGAGTCGGCACATGTTAACTCGATTAGCAAAATTTTCAATTTAAAAAGAGAATAAGCATGGCAAATTTTAATGAAAATAAATTAAATTTTTAATATTTACATACAACAACAACACCGATTTAACAATGAAAAATAACATCTGGCATGTGACCTCCTCCACTGAGTCGGCATATGTTAATGCATGCAGCATGTAACGAAATTTCTCGCAGGTGTCTGGTTGGATATTTTGCAATTACGCGTATGAAAATTTTTCAAATCGAGTTAACATGTGCCGACTCAGTTAGAGAGGGTTGTTTTTTTATCATTAAATCGGAGATGTTATTGTATGTAAATATTAAAAAATTAATTCATTTTCATTAAAATTTGCTTTCTTTATTCGTTTTTCAAAAACTTCGTAAATTTAAAAACACACTGTACAGTATATAAAGGAAAAACCGATTTTATTCGAAGTGAGTGACGTCAGTGGAGATCAGTGAGTAGGAAAAAGCCGAAAGTGACGATAATCGTTAATTCTAGTTTTTCTAACTAGTTATGTGGGTTGTTTATAAATGTTTTCAAAGTAGTAATTAAGCTGGTTAAACAAAGCTGTATACGAGCGAGATGAGTAGGTAGGAGACCAATTCACTCGTCTCAATCGCGGCGGATGTTTTTAATATGGCTTTCACCTTTCGCATCTCACTCTTCTTCTCCTTCCACAGAGAGAAGATGTATGCGTGAGATAGTTGCAAATAACTGTCACCGCCCTAAATTAAGACAACTTTTTCGGCCTCTTTTTTACAAGTCAATCTCTCTCGCTCACTCTTTTTGAAAAAGCGAAGAAGAGAGATTGAGAGAGGTACCTTGAGATGGGTGAAAAAAACCACCGAGCGAGGCACACCCAAGTCGTTCAATTGAACAAACATCAACACTCACTTTACCCATATATTTACGTTGATAATTCGGGAATTTCTTGGAGATTATAAAGACGTTACTCGTGGGCATTAAGTGTCGGAGACCGGTTTATTGTACGCCGAAGATGATGACCACCGCTCATTCTTTCGCTTACTTTTTCACCTTTTTTTCATTTTTTTTTTTTTCTCTCCCAGTAGATTCATTCATTTTTAGTTTCAACTTTCAACTCTCGATATTTATATATTAACGTTGGAGGTTAACGTTTATTATTAAGGGATTGAACTATACCGTCTTCAAAAATTTTTTTTGTGGGGAGAGTTTGGGAAATGTTCGTTTAGCTACGCCTAGCTCACTCGGTTTTTTTTATTTCTTCTGGGAATCTTGTCAGATGAAAATTGTTGTTTGTAAAAAGTAAATCAGTGGCGGTTTTTTTCTTTATAAATTTCCTTCATTTTTTTGTGCCTGTGTGTGTGCGTAAGTTTTTGAGAGTTTTGCAAAATTATGTTGCGAAATTGAGAGTTTGTGCCGGAAGATGAGACAATTCGGCACTGAATTTTAGAAAGCAACCTCAAATTTTCGTTTTTTAATGAGTTATTACATTTAAAAAAAAAAAAACAAAGGTAGAAAAAGTAATTTAGCGAAACCTCGATTTAAAAAAAAAAAAAAAAAAAAAAAAACATTTTGAATGGAATAGAAAAAATAGACGCACTTTTTACGACGTTTTAACATCGGGGTGCGTTTTAGAATCAAAGTTTCTGCGATTTAGTTTTTACCACATTAAATTTGTCTTCGTGAGAAAACGATGTTTATAAGTTTGACCATTTTTCATATTACGGAGCTTACTCAAAGAAAAATGCCATTAAAAACTGCATTATGAAGCGGCATTAAAACGAAACATTACGGCATTTTATATGAAGATAAACATGGTAATGAGTTGTAAGTGTGCTAAAATTCCATATACAATTGTTAAACTATTAAAATTATAAAAAATTTATATTTTTTTTTATTTTTCGTGTGCCTTACTTGTTCAACTTTGAAAGTTTGAGGGTGCGTGTTAGAATCGAAGTTTTGCGCTAACATTTCAAATTAAGGAGTTGCATTACTGGTACACGAACGCTTTTTTTTTTTAAAAAAATTAAATACCGGTAATGAATTTCTCATTCCCAGTGACAATAAAATAATAATCAGGTTAAGAGTTTGTGAAATGAATACAATAATAATTTTTCGGCGCGGTATTTATAGTTTTTATTGCATTTTGTTTTCTTTATTTGTAATTTAAAACTAAAAAGGGTTATTTTCTAATAAAAACACAATTGTAAAATATGCTACCAAAATTTGGTTTGCTGGCGATTAACGATTATGATTTTACAGGGGGTTCAAAAAGTCGTTGTGCAGTTATAAAGGGTGTACATGTGTAAAACACCACTTTAACTTTTTGAACGAGCTGTATATCAATTGAAAACGTGAAATCGAGGTTGCGCTGAATATAAGCCTGAAAACGCGGCGTTAAAAACTAATAATAAGTTTTCCGTACTAATTCAGAAGGGGGTTATATGTATTTTTTTTTTATATATGTTTGATGTGATTAGCATGTACAGTAAATTGATGTTCGTCACTGCTATTAAGAGCCGACGGAGGTAATTACCGGTCACAGGGATAGAGCAGACAGCTGGATTTAGTGGAAAGTAGGCGGACTTTATTATTATTATACCGTAGTTGTATCTCTCCTCGTTGAAATGCCTCGACGTAGGTAGGCCTACACTTGTACGTTGCACGTCAATCTTTTATTAGATGTTAGGAATGTTCTCTCTTTAGCTGGTTTCTGCTTTCGGACGGACCTTTACGTCTTATTTAATTTCGTAATTGGAAGATGAGATGGGGGTGCGAGGTTACATTTGTACACTCGTGGCCAATTTCGAGCCTATGTAATAATACATTCTAGCAATACACTTATTTTTACCCTTACAATTTACTCGCTTATATCTCTTAATTCTGCGAAGAAAAACTTCGCAATAATTTTTAAAGAAAGAGAGTTATGAGAACGAAACAGAGAAGAATAAGAAGAGTGGAAATTTTAATAATTAAGTTATTTGAAATTTATTTTTTTTACTGATTTTACAGTTTGAGAAATTCTTGATTTTTGTTGTACCAAATTTATAAATTTTTTTCTCCCCCTTATAATAATTAGATTTAACCGAGATTAAAATTCTTCGATATATTATACCATACGATATCAAATTTGAACAAAGATTTAGTAGTAAAATCACTCTTTAAGAGATCCCAATACACTGGAACCTCGATAATCCGAACTCTTCTAATCCGAACAGCTCTATAGTATTAATGAAAAAATCCGAAAAAAAAAAAAACCGGTAAAACCAAAAAATGTTGAAAAAAAAAGTAAACAAAAATATTTTTTATCTAAATCTCACAAAATAAACCATTTTTAGACATAAACCTTGTTAATCCGAACAACTCGATAATCCGAACAGCCTTATTAATAAAAAAAACCGGAAAAACCAAAAACATTTTGAAAAAAAAAAAGTAATCTGGGAGAAGTAGCGCACTAGATTAATCACATACAATAGCTGTGGCGTGTTTTCTAACATTTATTTATAATCGATACATTTAAATCTCGATTTAAAGTATTAAAAAAAATAAGGATTTGACTGAACGAGTAAAACTGCTTTTTAGAGCAGGATCTCTTGCGTAGTCTCTGATTTGGGGACCTATTATTTTCATAATGAGTTACAAGTTAATATTATTGGGTACCCAAACAATCATGTATCAATGCTGTCTATTAGAGTCAGCGAACATAGTGCTCAATATTAATAATATTCTTGAAACTTCATTATATTGACGTGGACTGAGCGTAGTAAATTTGGAATTGTATCTATACAAAGGGACAGTATTTGAGAGTGTGTACATGTACTAGTAAACCCGTTTTAGTGTTTGCTAAGTTTACGTTTCAATGTTTGTTAATACTGTACTAATTTATATATTGTCGTTTATTGCCGAAGCAGCGCTTTTAATGTTAACTTATGAAAATCTAATTAAGGTTTAATTTTAGCCTCTCGAATAATTATTATGTACGCTACGAGGAATTTTGATTTGGTTGCTATTTTGATTCCTTTATTTTTGCCACGATTTCTCACGTTTTTCTTTCCTTTTTTGAAATGAGTCTTTTGAAATATTAAGACTCGGATGATAAATACGCTCGTTGGATGTTGGCGATTCCGCTTTGGCACGTTAATTATACAGGCCGAAGATGAGGAGAGCGATAGAAGTGGGTTGAAAGGTCAAGAGGAGATCGGGAATGGAGTGGGTGTCACAGGGTGTGTAGTGTTAAGAAGATTAACAAGTCAAAAAAAAAAAAAAAAAAAATAGAAACAATCTTTTTTTTTTATTTACATTTTTTTTTTGTTAACTGACGAAGATTGTTATTAATTTAGTGGAAACGAAAGAAGATAAAACAAGAGACATCAATTGCGTTAGTAATCTAAGCTGTTTCCTTTTGTTCCTACATCTTTTGAAAGAGTGATTCCCCACTCAACATTTTCAATTATCCGGTTGTTAAAACATTTCCTTAATCGGATATCCGAATAAAAGAAAATACGAGGAAAACAATTGTAAGGGAATGTAATATTGTACGGTGTACAGATAGAGACGCGTATATGAAACGTCAGTGCAACCGAATACTAAGGGAAATGAATGAACAGGGCGCGAAATGTCGTCATTTGACAGGCTAAAAATATCTTATTTAACCCGAAATAATATCGTAAATACCGCGCAACGAACGTTAATAAAAAGAATACACGAACAACGATTTTTTTAGCGCAAAACATTTTTCTGTATGACAAATTTTTCTAGTTACAGTGTATTGGCACATCAAATCCCCTAGTAGGCCTACATCTAACGTGTGTTTTTAAATTTACGGAGTTTTTAAAAAACGAATAAAGAAATCAAATTTTAAGGAAAATGAATTATTTTTTTAATATTTACATACAACAACATTTCCGATTTAATGATAAAAAACAATTTTTAGAATATGACCTCTCCAACTGAGTCGGCACATGTTAACTCGATTAGCAAAATTTTCTATTTAAAATGCGAATAAACTAGTCAAATTTTAATGAAAATAAATTAATTTTTTTTAATATTTAGTTACAACAACATCATCAATTTAACAATAAGAAATAACATTTGGCATGTGACCTCTTCCACTGAGTCGGCACGTGTTAACTCTATTAGCAAAATTTTCAATAACTTTCTCATAAGCGTAATTGCCGACATCCAACCAGACGCTGCGAGAGAGTTATTGGAAATTTCGTTACACGCGTTAACATGTGCCGACTCAGTGTAGGAGGTCACATACCGGATTTTATTTTTTATTGTTAAATCGGTAATGTTGTCGTGTCTAAATATTCAAAAATTAATTCATTTTCATTAAAATTTTACTTCTTTATTCGTTTTTATAAGTTTAGTTTTTTTTCGTTTCATATTTGAGTTTTTTTCTTATTAAAAAAATATATATATACTGTATTTTCAATTAATTTTTTTTTTTCCAATTTTAAAACTTTTAAAGTGTTATCCTAAATTGGGCGACTAATGAAAATTCGCTTATCCGCCTAGTAATAATAATAGTTATTATTGTTAGGAGCGTGTTGTGTGTGTATTATCCGGAGTTGTTTGGTGGTTGACATTTACGAGTGTGACGAGTGATGAGTTGTAACGCTCGGTGACGCTAGCTCTTATCTCCCCCCATAGCTTTTGTTTACTTTTCGGGCTACTAATGAGCGTTACCTACTCGAGGTCAGCCATGTTGTTGTGAGTGTAGCGAAGAGTCATAAAAATTTTGTCTCAATTGTGAACTCATGTCATTCGCCGATACAAATTTCGTAGATGGTCAAAGATAATTTGGACGCGATGGCTCGAGCTTCACTTAAACCCAAACTAGTTAGGGGTCTTTAAAAAGAATGAAGAAGAGAGAGAGAGAGGTGTGGGGATATAATAACAATTGAGGTGTGGCACCCCTCACACATTTCGAGGGAGGAACCACCACCGTCACTGATTGCTTTTGGCCACAAAAACCAAATCGAAGGATGGTTCATTAATGGAAACAGCAGTTAGGGTACTTTTTTTTTTTTTGGGGTCATTTTTCTTCGGGTCCTTCGTTTGACAATTATTCATTTCGTATCTGATGCCAAAACCTTTTTTTTTTGTTTTGTTTTTTAGGTGTCGTCTGCTTTTCTTCATTAACCGAGTACACTTCGGTCACTATCTTTAAATGAAAACGCTCACAAAAATAATGAATGACATTTTTTCACCTTTTACTATGGAGACAATTTGTCTCAACTATTTTTTTTTTCAGTTAGCCAATTTATCATTATTATTTTAACACTTAATTTTCTTCATTTTTACTTAAGTTTTTTTTTTAAAGATAAAAGTTTAATAAATCGCGACTGAAAACTTATAATTCATCAACTTTCAATTGCAAATCCGACGACGAAGTTGATCAATTTGTTCGTGACACTGACAATTCTTGTTTTACTCAATAATATGTGTAAAATGTTATGGGTTAAAGTGGTTAAATGGACGTTATAGATAATTAGCGAAATAGCTTTAATTTTGACTGCTACAGTGATAAACAGTGAAATAGCTTTAAATAAGTAAATTGTGACTGTTTAAAAATTGCGAATAATTTAACGCTTTTTAAAGGCGAATTTTGTTTATATTGTTTATCGCTTTATATGGTGAATTTCATCGAATCGTTGTTTGTTTTTTTGTTTTTTTTGGTGTACAAAGCTAAAACATTTATTGTTCAGTACTGAATAATTGCTATAGAGTAAATACAATTACACTGTAGTAAATATTTAGCATATTTTCGCATTTTTAATGACGTCTTTTTCTTTTGGCTCTATTTTGATTCTTGGGTGACATTCTTAGGCACTCTGTATTCCCCGCTGTCCCGATCTGTCAGGATTGAATCGCAAAAATCACTTATTATTCCACTGTTTGGTAAGGGCTAATTACAAGCTATTATTCCGTTTTGACTACGTTATATTACACATTTATATTTGGCTCTTTTGGGACAATTTTCCATTATTTTAACGACAATAAAACGTTTTGCTCTACTCTTAAATAGGTTTTTACTCAATTTTAAGCAAAATAATATAATTTTGATAGAATTTAATTTATTTTGCGGAAGGATTACCGAAAATTCCCAATTTAAATTCCACAGAATCCAGTAGTAATATTTTTAAGTACCGGTTAATACAGAACTTTATTTCACTACCCGCGGAATGACCTTCCATCTTCGCCTACGATTACGATTTTAATCCAATCCCGATTTTAATATCGAAAACGATTTTTTTTTCTCCCATTTTTCTTACATTTTATTGATTTAACCTAATTATCAAAATTAGATTTTTAAAGCTGCGTCTTATCTTCTTATATAAAAAAACAACTAGATACACAATGATCGTCTATTAAAATCGTGATTTATCAATCAGTTATCAGTCGGAGGTCATCGAAATCGATGGAAAAGCAGGACCACACCTTTTTTTTTTTTTTTACCTTACTACTCTAACGAATACATTCACCTATTCAACTCAATTGAAAACGAACACCTCATAACCCTACCTAACTCACTCCATCGATTTTCACGGCTTCAAAAAAGGAAGAAGAAGAAGAAAAAAAAATCTTATTTTTCTGGACATCCCTGTACAACTTGTATACAGGGTAGCTCACCATTCACCATTGAAGAAGAAGAATGCGAAAAAGAGTTGTATTGAGGTAAAACGACGTAGAAAAAGAAGGGAAAAAAATATAAATAAAAAAGCGTAGCATGGAGAATAGGAGAGAAAACACCCTGCCAGCAAGTTGTATATGTGGCTGAATAAATTCGTTGGCTACAACAAATAAATTGGCAAGTGATTGCTGACACCCCCGAATTTGATTTATGAGCGAGCATGCTTTTTCGTTGTTGTTTTTTTTTTTTTTTTTCGGTGAAGGGTACGTGCACATTAAGAAATAAAAGGAGCAAGGGCTCTATATACATATGTGATTTTTTGTTAAAGAGACGAGTCAGGGCGCATGCGTGCTGCTTTGGCTTGATGGTAACTATGTGCGTGTGAATACACCCCACAGTGATGGAATGTGGCGAACGTTAGTTGTTGTTTGGTCCCTCCCTTTTTACCTCCTGTGGTCATATTTCTAATTGACCTGTTCGGAGAAGGTGGAGCTCCGTACTTGGAGCCCCTCTCCTCATCTCATCTAGACTACACCTATGCACGTTTACATTCTCTCGCGATCTCTTTATTTTCCTTCTAAATACGTGTATACCGAGTGAGCTAGCGCGGGACAGGTGTAATTTTGGGACTAACTTATTGCTGGGATTGGAGATGCAGGAACACTTTTTTTTTATTTATTTTTTTTTTTTGTTATGTGGTTATAAGCCGATTGAAAAAAGTGTTGCGATGAACCTTTAGGATCCTTTTATTTTTTTTATCTCTTCATCATCTCTTTCTCTGTGTCTTTCTGTCTCTGCGGAGTAGTTGAGGCAGTTGATTAACTTAGCAGGTGTGCCAATGGTCAAGTAATTAGAGGCTTCATTTACATTGCGTCTAAACTCTAAACTGTTTTGCACAGTTTCAGTTAGAATTTTCTTTAGCCTCATATTCCGTCGTCACCAAATTTGTACAAATGGATTTTGAGAGGAGTTTAAATTTTAGAGCGACCACAAAAATTACTTTAAGCTAAATTTGATGAAAAGAATCAAACCGAAATTCGTTTAGTTTTTCCCTCTTTATGTTTAGTCCCTAATTAATTTGGAACGGGGAAAGTAGTACATTAAGGAATTACATGTACCGGTATTCAAATTTTCAAAATAATACATCTTAAAATAATAAAAAGTAAAAACTTTTTAATGAACTTTTTATGTTAAATTTCCTTTAAAGGATGGCCTTTATGGTGATAAGCATGGTTTTTGGTTTAATTCAGATTTTAAGAATAATTGTAGTTTGAATCCGTACTACGTATACAAATTTAAAACTGGTGCCATTGTATAGAGAAGCTCGTAAAGTTTTTTTCGGTAAAAATATAATTCGATTGTTAATTACAAAAATTAAATAAAAATCTAAAAAATGGCATTTCTCATAAAGAAAATTTCTCACGCTAAACGTTTTGGGGTTAGAATATGAATTGTTAGTAAATTGTTCCTAAATTAATTATGTTTTAAAATTATACATGCATGCTTTAGAATAATAATTATGTAAGCCTACGTTTAAAATGATGTAAGTTTGAATGCTCTCTATGATTGTGCAGTTGATGCAGCTACTGTAAGCGTATTGAAAGGATTGTCGAAACTAAATGAGACACACAAGTTCAAATAAAATTTAGAACTACATTACATGTAGAGCGCCGCTTTTCCGGACTAGCTAAAACCAGACCCCTTATCCGGATTATTGGTTTGTCCGGTTTTTCGAAACGACGCTTAAAAGGGCCGGTATCCATCATCAACGCAATTTTGTTTTTTGCTCAAATCGTTCACCATTCACTCTGATGATTGCAGAAGTCGAGCCGACAGTAAATTAATAATACAGTGGAACTCCAATATTCGTCCCCACCAATATCCGTCATTTTCGAAATTCGTCATGTTTTTTCTTGTTTAAT
>JAQGAY010001731.1:0-13033 GCA_034698085.1 Polydesmus angustus
GGGAAGTAAGGCGAGAGGGGGGTGGTACAGTAGTACGGTAGGGGGCTGGAGGGGTGGAAACACAGATAGACAGAGTGAGTGAGAGAGAGAGAGAGTGAGGGAGAGAAAAAAAAGCGAGGTTGAAGCGGGAGAGAGATAGCACACAGCAGCAGGTTTGAAGAGGTGGCACGACGCCATCTTGATTTTTGGGAGGTTCATTCTCCCTTTGCCTTGCCTTCCTTTTTCCCTACGTTCGTTCCTTCTGCTCGCCTTCATCAGCACCGCGAAACGACAAGGGCAACAGGCTCTTTCATCCGCAGCTAAGCTTTATCAGCGCGATCGGCGACATTTTCGCCAATTACCGGGACTTGTTGTTTCGAGAATTCAAGAAGATTCGCTTCCTACGTCAACGCTGGCATTTCAGGTTAGTACTCGCCATTCGAATGCATTTCTCTTAATTGTACAGTAAATTGAGTTTTGTTAGGCGTCCATTACTCTCTCTGTCTTAGTCGACGCCATGCTAATTACGTAATCAGAGCTCGAGGGGGGGGAGAGAGAGAAAAAATTTAAAAAAAATTCGCGATCGGCACATTTTTTTAATGCGTATTTATCTACGTGTTCACGCCGATTGTTTTAACGAATAAAGTGTCTCGGGAGAAAATAACGTAAGTGTAATTGAAATTGGGGAAAAATAGAATTCCAGCTTCGTTAATGACTTGAGGCTTACGCACTTTTGCTTCTCGATCATTGTCGTTGCTTGTGAAAATCAAGATGTCGTAGTTATATACCTATAATTTATTTACAATATCTTCGGAGTTTTCGGAGAATATAATAATTAAGTTGTTGATTACTTTTTTTTTTTCTTCTTAGATTCGAAGATGTCTAACGAGCGAATGAGACGTGTTCGAGATGTATATAATCGATTCGAGGCTCACAGAACTGGAAATATGGGTTTGCCACCACCCCCAAATCCTTCGATTCCACTTCACCCGGATGAACAGTACCGAATTAATCTATTTATAGCTTTTTGGTATATTTTTAAAACTTCCAATTTTTATATTTTGGCGAAATATAGTTATCATATGGATGTGGATCATTCTGGCGTCAGTTCAAGTCGGAATCGGCGTTATTTGATGCAACAGCAGCAGCAACAACAACATCATCATCATCATCAACATCAACAACACCACCAACACCATATAATGGCACCACCGGTATCTCACGATGTTGACCAACCGGCAGATCTCAGCATGAAGTATAATTTTTATTAAAAAAACGTTTAAATTTTATTTTTCGACAATCTTAAATTAAAAGTTATTATAGACGGGAAAGTAGTGGCAGTAATTCATCGATGGTCGGAGTGGATCTGAGTCGCAGTTCCAGTCACCGAGTGTCCTCTCATTCTCGTTCTTCGAATCAATCCGGCGGTTGGTGGAGAGGCTCGGAAAACACCGGCGACGACGGTGTTTTAGACTTGGCTAGCAGACCGGCCCGTGCAGTAAATCAGGTCGTCGAAGTTGCTAATGGGAATCCGAGCGAGGTGATTGTTTTATCGGACGAAGAAGGTGGTGTAAATAATAAGAAAGTAAACGGACACGTAAATGGCGACACGGTTTCGGACGAGGAGATTGATGCGCCGAATCATAATTCGACGGTACCACCGGTCGAATTGAAGGAGCTGACGAAAGAGGAACAGCAGCAGCGGGATAGACTGATAATGAAACTGAAAGAAAATTTAAGATGCGAAGAGATGAAGTTAGTTTTGCTGAAAAAGTTGCAGCTGAGCCAGAAAGAAAATGTAGTGTCTAACTCGCAGTCTTCTTCAACCTCTGCCACGCCTAAAGGGTCCAGTTCTAACAACAATAATAATAATAATAGCATGAGCATTCATAACAGCAATAGTAGGTCGAACGAGAGAAGCGGATTAAATTCCGGAGTCACGTCGAACAACACACCTCCGCCGCTGTACAGAGGACCGAATAGCATTCTTAAGTCAGGGATGCATTCTTCCTCCCAACACCTCATTCCAACACTCGTAAATATATATATTTTTTTCTATAATTATCATGTTTTTGAATATTATGGTCAGGAGTTCGTTTAGAACTTCTAAATGATGAAATTTTTTTCCAAAAAGTTTTAACGCGATAGAGATAATTAACAAATACAGTATGAAAACTTTTGAACTAACTCGAGATCTCAAATACTTTCGTTATTCAGTTTTAATTTATCGTTGATGTCAATATTTTTTATTCAAATGCAAATTTTACCAGTATAGTTTCATATTTTTTTTGTAACTACAAAAAAAATATAAATTGGTGGGAAGGTATGAAATTTATATTACCGGTATTTTTTTTTTTTGATTTTTATTGATTAAGTTTATTATTTTTACTATAATAATTTAGTGACAGTGATAATTTGCTATTTTAAACATATTTGCATTTATACTATTATTGACATAAAACGATAAAGATTTGACTGTTTCTACAACATAACGGTAGAACGAATAATGAGATAATAAGTATGATTGTTTTCTCTTGAAAAGTACCCCTTCAACTTTTTCAATTGATAACATTCGCCTCAAAGTTTTAATGAATTTTGTTTTCAATACCAACATACAAAGTAAAATTCACTAACTGAAATTTTTGGTATAACTGTAACAAGTGCGTAGGTAATATTTTAAAATTTGGTAAAGGAAGAAGAAGTCGTCAAATGACTTGCTATGCTAATTTATTGCTTAAAATATTTAAATTTTTCCAGCTCTCACCAAAAATTTGGAATAATATTATGCAAGTTAGTGAGCTTTACAAATTTGGAACGAGAGAAAAAAAAAATAACATTTTTATACTAGAACAATTTTCTTAATAATTTCTTGTTTTTTAGGGTCATCCTCAAAATGCTCATGGTCCACCACCTTTAGTTCAGTCTTTAAATAGAAATAACGGCTCTGTCAATAACTCTTCGAGAGATCATCACTTGCAGATGATGCAACATCATCAACAGCAGCAGCAGCAACAACATCAACACCAACAACACCAAGCAACTAATTTGATGAGAAATCACCACCACAGTAGCAATAGAGATCGACCACCAGTCAGCACTCCTCCAAATGTGGTCATGGGGTATCAAATGCCGCCAACTCAAACTCAGGTAGACTCCCGGTTAATAAAAATACCAGTTTAGTTTTTTTAAACTTTTTATATTATTGCCGCTTAGGTTCAGATGGGAAATGTAAATGCGCCTTCACAATCGCCGTCATTGGCTATATCGACTCCAACTCCGTTTGAACACCGCGGAGACGGTCAGACACCGGCTCAGCGACAAGCAGCGGCCAAGTTAGCGTTGCGTAAACAGTTGGAGAAAACGCTTCTTCAAATTCCTCCACCCAAACCTCCTCCTCCAGAACTGCACTTTATTCCTAATCCTTCAAATACGGAGTTTATTTATTTAGTGGGTTTAGAATCGGTGGTAAATTTTATTACCGACGGCGATCGACCTCACGAGGACGAAGCTCCTAAACCATTCAATTGTGTTCAATGTAACACAGATTTCACTCCCGTCTGGAAGTGGGAGAATACGAAAAAAGGTACAGTAATTTGCGAACAGTGTGTGACTTCAAATATCAAAAAGGCATTAAAAGCCGAACACACTAACCGACTGAAGACGGCATTTGTCAAAGCGCTTCAGCAAGAACAAGAGATCGAACAGAGGATGGCTCAAGTCAGTACTTCGCCTACCAGTCCTCCACCTTCGAATAACATTCCTCCGCCGCCACCACCACCTCCGCCACCTGCAGCGCCTGTACTACAGTTACCCAAAATGTCCGAGCCTTTGCGACAAGCCCACGTGTCGAATGTTGCTGCTTCAAACGCTGCCAGTCATCAACAGCTTCTTCGTCTTCCTCTTCACCAACCTCTTCCGGCTCACATGTTATCGCCTTTGAGCCCTTTTATAGCACAGGCTTATCAATATCAGGTTTTGGGGAAGAACTCGGTGGCTACCAATGAATTGCAAAGGCAATACTTATTGGATATGATCCCTTCACGTTCGCTTCCTCCAGGGCCCATAAATTGGAAGACGTGACTTGATTAGTTTTAAAATTATTATTTGTTTTTTGAGTTTTTTCTTCTCTTAATCACGAGTTTGGGTGTTTCAAAATAAGAATTAATGTTTGCACATATACAATGGATACCTTTAAATTTAACGAAATCACGTTGACTAATTTTTAAAAGGTTCCATAATCCACTTTCAAACTGTCTTAAATCTCAATTTTTTTATATTTTATCATATTATTAAAATGAAATGTATTGGAAGCAGTTTATTAAAATTTAAAAATAAATTGAATTATGATTTCTGTGGGAATTGTGATACTGTAACTACGATATTTCAGTTTGCGAATTCTGATTACTTTCAATGTAAACGCCTACCAACGATTATTATACTACCGCAATTTTTGATAAGTTTATTACGTCGCTTTTATTTTATTTTCTATCTCTCTCCTAAAAAATTCTTCTCAGAACTTTCCCAACATATAAATGGTGAAGGTTCGTCAAGTTCTGCTGCTCATCTTTAAAGATGAGTGGCCAATTATTGATTTCCCCGCTAATTACTATTGAAGCATCCGCGAAGTGTTCACCCGAATTATTATCTTGCGTTGAATATTTGCGATGACTACGGTTTCCATATCTACCTCAAAAGTGTTACTGTAATTATTTAGAAGTTAACAATTGTTACTTTTCACATAATCTTATACTTAAAAGTTAGAAGAGATAAAACGTTTCTTTTATTAAAGTCACTTTTTTCCCAAATATACACCAAAAGCATTGTTATTACTAAATTGATAATACGGATTATCTAATACTGGGTACAATTATTGTAGCAATACTTTCTTGTATTGTATATCGTGTGAAGAATTTTCAGTGCACGTATTATATTTCGTAATAATCAATTTCACAAAACTATATAAAAGCGAAAAAATGCTTATTATTTTGTATAAAAAATTTTACTGGCGTAAAAATGGCCTCAAAAATCCAAAGTTTTTGCTGCAAAACAAAGGTGAAGTCGCTAACTGCTGAAAAAATAACTCTGTATGATGCCTTGAGACCTTTACTTTGGGGTTTATACCTCATTGGTTTAAATATAAGAAACGTTAATTCGAAGCCGAAGTGCAAATGGTTGCAGTCTTTAATTCTAACCATCTTATCTACCTTGATGCTTCTTTCAGGACCAGTAAGCTGGTATTATTTTCGCCAAAGTCGCCGCTTTAAAATTGACACTCAAATTCTTGCGGCTAACGTTGGCTTCGCCGGTCAAAACGTTATCTGCCACTTCACATACTTGGTAGCCTTTTACCGAAATTCCGATCTAATCGAATTATTTCACAAAGTAGATGATATGCTGTCTGAAATGGGTAGTGATGGTCAAAAATATCTCGTTAAACTTCGTAAATGGGCTCGAATTTTGCCTGTCCTACCTATTATAATTACGATGGGCACGTTCTACGTGTTTAAAGAAGTTTACGCTCCCTGTTGCCATCCATTTACGTTAAAGCACGGAAGGGTACCAGTCTATGGGCAAGATTTTGCATTCCATATAAACTCGGATCGTTTTCCAGATGTTTTTATGTACCGCCGGTTCTACTTTCTGCAATTATGCAGCTTCAGTTTTATCATGAGCATTTTGTTTATCGTCCTGCACGTTTTGTGGCATATGCTCAGCACAATTAAGAAAATAAGTCTGACAATTGGCGCGGATAAAAGCAGCAGAATAATTTTAAAGATCACAGCCGCACAACTGATGCGCTATCATCGGCTCAGTATTGAAATCGTTCGTCTATGCGACAAATGCTTTCGAGAAATCATTTGCGGCTGTTGTATCAACGGGTTAATTTCTTTCATTTTTTCCTTGCGATCGACAAATATTGGAGCTTGGGAAGGAATTCAATTCGACATTTTTGTCCTATGCACTTTCACCATCGAGGTTATCTACGCCATCATTCTGGTATCGTCAAAAGTTAAAACCGAGGTAAATAATTATCGCTTATGCGTTCCATCTTATTTATTTCGCGCTAATTTATTTTAACGTGTTTATTAAATGTTTTTTCTTTAGTTCATTACGAGCGTAGGATCAATAACTACTTTTATCAACTCTTTTAACATTTGTCTTGACAATGCCACTATTGCAACAGTAAGTATTGCAAATTTTAATTAAAAAGTAAACATTTTAGTCCATTTCAAACTATTCTAAAGATGTCTACAAAAGTGGAACTTTACAATGAATATGTCAAACTCTCAAAACCATATCTCACGTGTTGGGGTTTATTTACGATTGAAAGATCTGTTGCTATTTCGGTAAGTAATAATAATTATTATTACGTAAGACAGGAGTCGATATTCTGGAAAAACTTATTGTATACGTTCATTATTATATAAGCCTAAATATTATAATTTCTTCGCTATCCAGTAGAGCCTCGATTATCCGAGCGTGTCCAATAAGGAAAAATATTTAAAAAAACGCGAAAAAAAGGGGGCTATCGAAACGTCGTGATCATGTATTGTTCTCAACACATGTATGGACGCATTCACATTCTGTTTTACCATTTTAATTAATATTTGCATAAAATCATGCAAAAATGAGCTTTATTTTAATGCAAATTGATTATCCGGATATTTGCGTATCCGGACCACCCCAGACTTCGATTAGTTCAGATACGCAAGGCTCTACTGAATTGCAATTTTAATTGTCACTTATTTGTGCCATTCTAGAACATCGATTACCGAAATGATTAAGATTTTACAATTTTATCTTTGTTTATTTAGTTTGCTGGAAATATATTAACTTACGTGCTGGTACTTTACAAAAAATAAATTCAAAGTATTCAAATATTCACTTACCGCTGTCACCAGAAATCTATTCTTATTTAAATGTTACTTTGTTAGCACTAGTCTTATTTAAATGTCACTTTGTTAGGCTGTTAGCACTATGTAGCTAAATTTACCAGGTAGGCCAATAAAAGCGAGACATGTTCTATTATATGACACTGCATGAATTCAATTCATGATAATCATTTAATTTATGCACATGTATGATGTAGCGGCTAAAAGCTATGTTGCTTATAGACAATTGCAATAACTTGGTATTTTGTTGTTTGTGTTTCACTCTGTTTTGAACAACCTTTGCGCCAATCGTTCATGATTCCTTCAATAAATTAAGCACTGCAATTGCCAATAGCGCAAGCCTATTATGTTGTGGCTACCAAAAAAAAAAAAGTTTTGCTCTCGGGTTAAAAAAAAAGTGGTTTTATTAAATCATGGTCGTAAAATTTTACTCTCGTTTACTAAAAGCACTTTCATAATAAGTATGAAAAAATAAAGGCTAACAAAAAATATAACGCATTGTAGTAAAAAACGCTACGCATATTTTTGGAAAAGTGAACAAGTTACCCCTTTTTTCTTAACTCGATTTTGGTGTCCCTTTTTTTAGTAGTGCCCGGAGACTATTATGGGGTATGTTACTGCATGTAGGTTACACTGGCTTTGTTTCCCTTTTTTTTTTTTTAAATGTTTTGAAGTATTTTAACACAAAAAAAGTTTAAAAAAAAGGTGACAGATTTTTGTGAAAAATAAACCAACATAACTTACTTACATAATATATAACCACCGTATAGGCTTGCTGTCACTAATGCATGTGCCCCCAATACTAATTAAAAATTATTCTATTGCATTTCTGTGTTGATTTGTGTCCTTTTTCGGAAAATACGCGATTGTCCTGTTAGTCACAATCGCGGATAATCGGGAGTTTACTGTACTGTACTAACAAAAAGTTTTCAGTAACACAATTTTGTATAAACGAGACCTAATCGTAAATGTTATTTTAAACCATTTTGGCCATTGTCATGGTTAAATTAAAAAAAAATCCAATACTAGCTAGATAATGAAACGCTAAATGACAGCCGACCATTATTTCTCTGCCAAGAATTTCAAATATTTTATAAAGCATCAACTTTTTTTACGTCGAGACAGGTAGCTAGCTATCACGACAAAAAGTTAGCAATGTTGTAGCAATTCTTTTTTTATATCTATTCAATTACAGTAAATGAAAAAATATCAGCAATTTATTTAAGCAATTTAAGTAATTTAATTCTATTTACTGCCGCAAAATATCAATATTACCAAAACATCATCAACTCGTCGCTCAACTTGCAAAACCGCTCAACTCAAACTTTTTTCCAATGTTATTTATCTCTAGTATTTTAAGCACGTGTAGGCTATCACTTCACATAATTATACGTAGCCTAATAGGCCTACTTTTGAACAGTTTATAAAATTTACTATAATTAATCGATCGCTCCGTAAAAGTCTACCCATAAAATAATTAACTTGTTACGTTCCTAGAAAACGTATAAAAAAGATGCCATTTATACGTCGCGGTAGTTACGCCATCCTAAAAAAAAATAACTCGAAATAAAAAAAATAATATTAATGAAATAAAAGCAAATTTCATTCGCATTCAACCTTCAATTCCATTTCTTCAAAATGAGGAAGACATTTTACCAAACAATTTCACCCATCATTTGGGCCTATCGCTTTTTCGGCGTCGAATTGGTCTCAAAACAACCGACATTTATCTATCGCTTGCTTAATATTATCCATCTATCCATCATTGTTTACGGATTTTACCTTTACCCCATGATAAGACGATGGTCGTGGGACGTGCACGTCCTGTCGTGCAACTTGAGCTACATTCTTCTCTACACTTTATTTACCTCGACTTACGTCGTACTTCTCGTCCGCAGGAAAGATTTCGTCGAGCTGCTCTTCAAAACCAACGCCATGATTTTAGAACTCGGAACTGTAGAAAACGCCGTCATACTTTCAATTTTGCGACCCTTGTCAATCTTTTCCGTAATGGCACCGCTTATCACCGTTCACGTTATGTGTTACCTCTACAACTTCGCCATGGGTTTTTTTCATCCCCTGGGCTTCAAAGCGGATTACGGAATCAACGTTTCAACCTACGCCAATTACGATAACAAACACGAACTCCACGTCTATAGAGTTATCCTGGTCACCTACTTGGCATTTTTCATCGTTAACTTGTTTATATTAATTATTAACATGCTGGCCATTCGATACGTGGCGCTGCTCATGAAACGACCTCCTCCCGATCAAAGCTTTGAAACCATCTTAAAAACGTCGCGCGTTTATTTGCGTTACCATCGAACACTGATCGACATCGTTCACACGGCAAACCGATGCTACGGAGAAATTATTATGATATTCACTCTCATTCTCATGATTACCAGCATTTTATTTATACGGACGATTAATATATTCCAGAATACCACAGATATTCAGTATGATGGGTTGGTACAAGGAAGCTTAGTAATGTATTACTTTTACCTCACCGTAATTATTACTTCGAATGTCCAATCAAAAGTAAATTTAAAAAAAAAAAAAAAATTCGTACAAAAAAATCCTATTAAAAAATTTTACATTTTTATAGATTTACACATGTCTGGGACTATTAACATTTATGGAAGATGCTTGTAAAGGGGAATTCACTTACAGTAGAAAAGCGGCAGCTGTGAGTTGTAAAAATAACTGGATTATTTAACGCTATTAATAATTATTAAAAAAATTGAATTCTTAGTTGTCAACAAAAATTGATCTGTATATATCACACGTACAATTGCAAAATCCATGTTTAACCGGCAGAGGTTTTTTCTCGATCAATCGATCTCTTACTATCTCGGTACGTGAGCCACCTTTTAAGTGTTAAATGGCTAAATTAATAATAAAGTGTAATTTATTTCTATAATTTCTATATGTCTAGTTTGCCGCAACAATCTTAACCTATGTTTTCGTTATGTACGATCATCACGGCAGTTTGAAAGCATAACCACGCGCAGTGGTTATTTTGAGGAAGAATCTAACACAAAAAAAAAAAAACGTTTTACAAAAATTATTGCTTTCAATACTAATAATTACCACACTATGCCAAAATCCAAATTAATAGAAATTCTTACGCAAATCCGTAGATTAAATTATAACAATATAGCCTACTGTAGTCGAATACAGTCATTTCACATTTGTAACGTTCTCTGACTCTGACACAAATTCAATTGCAAATTCTTAAGTTGTGCGGTTGTGTAAAAAAATTAATCAAAATTTAAACTTACATAATTAAATTTTAAAGGTTGTGCGTTGGTCCAGGTTCCCCACGACGACCATGGTTCTTGGTCCACATGTTATGCAGCCACGTCGAAGCTTCAATTTGCTTGGATGTAACGACGGCGATCCATCACAATGGCCGTTATATAATATAGCGCACATATTAATGTAAAGAATTTATTTGCCAATTATTGTACGTTTGACATAACTTAATTTCGCATTAAACAAAAAAACGTAATCCTGGATGAAACGGTGAAACCGACAAATAAGCTACCGGTACTGTTACGGTAGCCTACATGTACAAGATCATTCAGCACAAAAACGCCGAATCGATATTCTATTCATTTTAGGCTCGTTTTTAAAATATCGAAGACACCGACGCGAACTACTTCTATAAAATTTAATTACAATTATTTACTTACAATATAAGGTACTAGGCAATAAAATCCTAATTATATTAAACCCGCTTGAAAAATTAATTCATTCACAATCAGTCCAAGGTCGAAATAAAACATACACAACGCGTGCCACGCATAATTCAACTAAGCAAAATTACCCGCTATACAGCGCTATACCGAACAAATGATATTATACGCAGTTTGGCAATGCATAGATAATTATGTTGTGCCATTTTGTTTCAATGTCGGTTGTCAAAATGTGACGTGTGTGTGCAGTGCGCGGTTTTTCAATAATTATTAAAATTTGATGAAATCGGTTATAATAATATTGTCGAGTGGTTGGTGTTTTATGACATGTGAGATGATCGTAGTTTGCCATTCTCGGAAGTTGGAACTACAGTAACAGTACACTCGGAAAAAACTCTTACATCTACCGTACGTACGGTATTTTAAGCCTACTGTAACAGTATACACGGAACAACCTCGAAAATCTGCAGCTGCTGCTGCATCGATTAATTATTTATTTCGGTAAGTTATTTCAATTTAATTCTTACACGTTATTTTTAAGGTTGCCATAATATTATAATATAAACTTATAAAAAGCACCTTTAATAATTATTAATATAGCAATAATGTAATATGTAGTTGAAAATACGGTACAAATAAATTATGTTGTGTGTTAATCAAAAGTTGCAAATATGAGCTCCTAGATGGCAGTAGCAGTAGTTTTGGCCTCGCAAATCTCTTCCCACATTACTAGCGGTACAGTAGGACCCTCTAGTGATCTTTCGCTTCTTCTTGGCTGCAATCAGCTGATGACAAGAATAATACTGTAATGTAAATTTTAACTTGAACGTTTCGTTGGTTGTAATTGTAGCCTTTGTAAAGCAATATAAATGAAGACCAAGATCTAGTTTTACATATTCAGGAATATTTAAATGTTGCATTGAAGCGACACATTAAGGTGAGGGGGAATTGGCAAAAATTGCTCTTTGAAAAGGTATAATGTTTATAACTACTGTACTGTGTACAGATAGTCAGTAAACAAATGCATAAAATTGCTTTACTTTTCTTACACTTTATTTAATTGCATTAAATTATGTTAAACGTTGAAGGTATTATTTTGCATTGTCACTACAAATCTGCAACGCTAGCAGATTTTGTATTACATGTAAGCTTATTTTCCCATGTACATGTATTTGCAGATGTGTGATACAGTGGAAAGTGAAATTAGCGAAATCCTTCAGCCGCCTGAAGATTTGAAATGTTCAGTTTGTTTAGATATCTACCTGAACCCATTTATTTGCCATCCTTGCGGTCATGTGTTTTGTGAAATCTGTCTCCGTCACTTGGGCAAGACTGGACCACAAAACACATTTTGCCCGTTGTGTCGGCAACAGATAGGAATATGCTTACCAGATCTCGGTAAAAGGATGTTTATTTGGTTTAATTAAAATTGATAAAAATTACTTGATTGTAGAACGCGGTCGAAAAATTCGGATTTTGTATCCCACGACGAATAAATTCCGGATTCTGTCTTTGCAAAATCTCCGAAACTGCCCACTTCCTTGGCAGCCTCATTATCGAATGAAACAGTTGTCCACGACAATTCTGGGTAAAAGGAACTTCTTATTAAATCGCGAAAGAATTGATTCTTGGACAATTTGGGAGACTTTTTCAATAGCTTTTACACTCGTTGTTTTGCAACTCATAGCCTTGTTTGCTTTTTTTGTTGGTTTTCGTGTTGGAAAATATGTCTTTGACGTAATTGATTATTTTCAAGATATTTTATAGTTTAGTATTTTATATTACTTACCGGTAGTACTGTATTTTGGAGAATAGTATATTGACATACGGTATAAGATTAATAATAAAATCATAAAGTTTATTTTTGACAATTTAATTGTGATAATTATGTACAATATAATATTAAAATCTTAATTGCAGCTAGTCAAAACCAATTTTATTTAATTTAACAGCGGTTAAGTCTCTATACTATCTATAGCCATTAGTCGGTAGGTCATACACCGATTCTATAGGATATTATGGTTTATGCGACTTTTAATTTGAACTTTTTTATTTTTATTATTATGCATCTTCTTCTCACTAGATGGCAATATTGGACGATTTTAAAACCGAAAGATAGAAAAAAGGAAGGCGGTTTTTACAGTTAAATTTATTTAAAATTGGAAAAGTATTGTAATACAGTATTATTATTGACTAATGTTACCGCAGTTGAGAGCATGTGACGGTTATTAACATAATTACATTCAAGGTATAATGACAGATTTATGTTCGATCTCAGGGAACCAGGATAGTCAACCGATTAACAGGTGATATGCTTCATGCAAGTTTATAAATGTTAGTACGGTAGGAATCATTGGTGGACATTAAAATGAAATACCAGACGCATTTGCATTAATTTGAGCAATAATTATTGAATTTATTGGTTGATCGTATACTTAGAGTTTGTGGCATTACTTTATT
>JAQGAY010001732.1:0-13030 GCA_034698085.1 Polydesmus angustus
CAGTTTGGGTTTTATGCTGCCCCATCCTAAATCAGGGTTATAGAGAAGGGGACAATACAACAAGATATCAAATTTTCACTGGAGATTAGGGTTTTGAAATTACTCGAGTTTTAAATAACGTGTACATGTAATGTAAATATAGTAAATAACACTCGCTCGATTAAATTTTAAAGAATATTATATACAGTTAACTTCAAATTCTTTCAATTTCTATTATTTAAAAGTTATAATGTACATTATATTATTATATAGTTGTTTATATTTTTGAATTCAAAAACTGTTAAAAATATACCCGAGTCAGCAAACCACCACTCCATGGGTGCAATCCTCATGACATGTGATTTATACATCTTTTTTTTAATACAGTTATATTTAATTCATAGGCGGATGATAGGCCTATGTATCGGTTTAGTCTGCAGATTTTTTTTCAAAATTTAAAAAAATTTAAAATTCAAACCTGAATCGGAATATCGAAACTTGCCAGTATAAATAAACGCTACTTTGAAAAATTCTTTCCCTATATTGTACCCTGCTTATTGAGCTATTGATTGCATTGGTATCGATTTTTGCAGTGACGTAGCTGCAGAAGATACAGTTGGTTCAAAAATCGTTTAAAACGAATCATTATTCAAACTTATTTCTATAATTTTTTTAGTAATGTCATTTATAGAAAAATAAATACTTTTTATTAATTTATTCAGGGAAAAAAAATATTACTGTATATCTAGAATACCGGTACTAGAAAAAAGCTTTTTGAGTTTCTCTGTAAAATGGCGCAAAATTGGAATCTTTATTATTTGCTTGATTAATTTCATAACAAACTGATATTAACCGAATTTATCTAGGAAATCCTAGGACGTTACTTTCAGTTGTACTGAAATATTTTTTAGAAAGGAGTCTTATCAACTAAACTGTTTATGGCTCGAAATATGCGAATTCGATACTGCGATTGATATGCTAATAATGCAGTGGTCTTTAAAGCCAATTGTAGAAGGTCTTTTAAAATTTAGAAATTGTACGCTTTTATGCTTTATGAATTTTTAAAATAAAGTTATCACGCTGTGAAAAATTAATATATTTAGAGTTTGTGAGTTGTTAACTTTAGATTTTCAGATTTTGTTGATTAGACTTAGGCCTAATCATTTTGAGTTATGTCGACCGAATTTAAAATTACGGCATTAAATTTTTTTTGAGTTTGGTCCTAAACTGGCGACTAGCTTAGACGTACTCCCGCCGGCGTCCAATTCGTAACTGCTTCGATCCCACTGCCGCAATATTACATAACATCCACTGCGGCAGACTGTAGTTTACACAAGCGTTTCAGCGGCGCCATCTATTGACAAGTTAAAAAAGAGCTTCTGGAAGCGGGACATACAACCGGAAGTTTTATACTTGTACAGTAATGATTTGCTTTACATTTAGTCAATTGACTCAATTGTCATTATATACTGTAATAGTTTTCTTTTACCGTAAACAGGTACTGTAAATAGCTGGATAAATTAGCACGTTAGTGGTAAAACTGTGACGGAAGATGAAATAATTATTTGTTAATATTGTTGTGGATTATTTTAAATTGAAATTGATTGATTAATTATACAACTAACAGTAGGCCTACTTGACATGAAGTTAACGTCTAGGTTTGGTCTTTGGCATTCTTAAGTTTTTTTCTTATTCAGTAGACTATAAACTATGTTAATTTTCTAATTAAATCGTTTGATTTTTTTTCTGTATTTTTACGGTTTTTTGTTTTATTTTGTAGATGGAAGTAATATAATATTATGCGCGCGAAAAAAAATTAATTAACACATTGAACTTAATTTTGTTGGATTTATTTTCAACAGACAATTGATTTTGATTAACAAATGTGTGGATATGATTAGCATTTTGCCTATCTTAATGCTATAATGCATTTAAAATCAAACAAGTAGTTGAATTATTTGTTTTTTTTTTCTTTCTTAAAAAATGATTTATCAAAGTCATACATGCTATTATTGTACATTAATGGCGTTAAATCTATTAACAAAATTATAATTTCAAAATCCTAACAATAAAAAATATTTCATGCGAAATTAAATATTCACTTAAAATTTATATAATAATAAAAAAAGAGCGATTCATAAATTAAACTTTTAACAAAATAAGTAAACAAAGTTATAATAAGCATTCGAGTTTCAGTAAAATAATAATAAAAAAACAATTATAATCTACTATTTACATCTTAAATATAATATATTTATAAATGGATAATAAAATTAATCTGATTTACTTTGGAGATTGAATAGATCAAATGCTGAAATTGTAATTGCTTACCCCCCTTTTCTTCAATAATTTCTATTTTAAAATGAGTTTCATATGCTAAGATACATTTAGAATGTTATTAAAAAATAAGATATGTGAATAAATCCTTTTTTACGTAAAAAGTTTATCAATAGTTAATGACTAAAGCCCGAACTCGTCATTAAAATTTTCGGCATTTTTACATTGGAAACCTGACAAAAAAAATAATTACACGAAATACCACAAATAGAAATGCACAGAAATGACATCACAAATAGAAAAATTTACAATTGTAAATAAATAAAAATATTTAATTTAAATAATAATGACATATTTTTTAAAAACCTTATTTATTGTTATTGATTAAGGTTTTTAATTTAATATGTTAAAATGTTCTTAATTTTTTTTTTTTTGGAAATAATTCGTTTTTTAAAAAAAAAACATTTTTATAATAATTATATAATTTGTTATGGACATCTAAAATAAATGATATTTGGTTGATGTAAAAAAATAAATTTAAAAAGGGAGACTAGACAAAAACATATTTTCAATCATGGCAGGAGCTGGAACCAAATCTTCCAACTTCAAATAAAATATTCTTTGCAGGCCTTGAACGCTGAGAGATCTTAATTCCGGTAGTTTACCCAGCAAACGAGAAAAGTAATGAGGTTTCTTTTGGGCATCGCTGTTGTACGTTACGTGATCTCGCAAGGAACCTATTATTTTCATCTGCATGGCTTCCACTTTATGCGGTTCTTTCAAACCGTGCCTCTCTAAAATTAAAACAAATAACACTAAATTAAAAACAGAGAATTACAATGACTTTTTTTTAAAAAAAAATTATTACAAAGAGTTTTTAAGTTTTTTTTTTTTTTTTTTTAGTTTGTTTATGTTTTTATATTGTTAAATTTTAATTGTTTATTTTGTTTTCATTTTTTTTCTCAAAGATATTTGTTTCAGTTTTTTTTTCTCTCGATTGGAGTGTTATAAATAAAAATTAGCCATTAAATATTATATTATGGGGTGTAAAGTTTACCTGTGATGATGGCAAGTGCGCAGAGGCAAGAGAATGCTGAAATATCAACACCCATTGAATGAAGATAGTGGGAAAATTCTAAAATGGACGGCAACCAATCTCCAAAACTCCTTTGACACTGATCTCGATGTAAAACGATGCCATTGCAGAATGTGAATTTGGTATCTTCTATGTTCGATCTAAAATTATTTTAAAAAAAAAAAGAAAAAAAATTAACCAATTTTTCTCACATTTATAATTACGGAAATAATACCTGTATGCCAATCGTAGGACAAACAGTTCTAAACTGGCGGATTGAAATAATAATTCCTGATCTTCCTTACATAACTCGGAAAATCCGGGAATTTTCTCGGCGAACAATTTTATAACGTCGATTGATGAAGTGATAAGTTGATAAAATTGTTGCACTTTTTCGGCTTCGGCGTTATTACCACTCGGAGATCCCATCGTTTCTCGATACTTCAAGTTTTCAAAACGTGAAATTAATAATCGAGAAATTTTGCGAGAAGATAAAATTTGTAAATTACTTGTGAATAATCTAAATTCGCTAAATCTGGAGTGGTGTCGACGTGGGCCCTGACTAATGCTGTGATGAGACTTATTGGTGGAGATGGAGGAGATTCCTGAGGTGATTTTGGCTTTGATGGTAAACGGCCACGGCGACCTTTTAAACTGTCCGTTCGAACAACTGCAATTAATTAACCAAAATTAAACAAACGCCTACTTGTAACTCAAGTAAACACTCATAATTTACCTTCTTTAACCATTCCCACGCTAAGGCATTTTTGAAATCGACAAAATTGGCAACGGTTCCTTCGACGTTTATCCACAGGACAATCTTTATTCGCTAGACATACATATTTTGAACCCTTCTGTACAGTCCTCTGCAAAAAATTATTAATTTTTTAATAAACCATTCATAAATATTGTAAATAATTCGTCGAATTACCTTAAAAAACCCTTTACATCCTTCGCACGTTCGTACACCGTAATGTTGGCATGCCGCATTATCACCGCAAACTGCACAAAGTTGACTCGGACTTTGAGGTTTATCAATGTTTGGGACATGAGATGAAAACTGCAGAGGTAGAGGAGAAGAGCGACAACTGCTGGATGATGGTGTGCTCGGAGTTGTTGGACTCTGCATTCTTAATTTAAGTAATTCCATACTAAAAAAAAAATTAAAATTGTTATTTTTTTTATAATTATTATTGCAAATAATTTTGGCGAACGTGGAAACTTACTTGGATTCTGTTACTCCGTGAAGAGAAAGCGACGGCCTTCGAGTGTGGGCAACTAGAGGACTGTCCACACTACAAGATGAAGTAGCTGACGGGGGACTGTGGATATAACTGAAGAGATGCGGAGGAGGTGAGGCTACTGGCTTAATGAGAGATCCACCCGGAGATGTCGGTGTGTGAAATAACCCTCTCGAAGGAGAATTGTACGGCGATGTGGTGGTGGGTGGAGAAGAGTGACCGCACTCGGAACCTCCGGCACCGCTGACGAATCGACTTAAATCTTCGTATCTGCCGGCACTAGGTGTGTTCGATTTTTCAACCGAGCTCGCAGCACCTGAGGAGGTTGAAGCTGCGACGGAACTGGTCGAGGCTGGAAATTCCAGCTGATCCATTTTGAAGGAAAAGATTTCGGCTTCGCGTCGATACCTGGGCGAATAAGTTTCGGCGAAACTGGGTAAAGCGGAACTTTTCTTCAATTCACTTTGGATAGGTTTAAATTCGGGTAAATCTTCTCCCGCCATCAGTTGGCTACTAGCGAATTCATTTAAATAATCGAAAGATGAACAGGTGGAGCTGTATAAATATTGTTGACGTTGTTGCAGTTGCTGCTGTTGATGTTGGGTGAGATTTGTCACATCTCCGGGAGAAAAGAAACTGGACAGAGCCGAAGACGCAGCCGAACTGCTAAGAGATAGTTTAAACTCATCCAGAGATTCACTTAATGGTAGATCAGAAGTGAGAGTAGCTGATGAAGAAGAAGGAGTAGCGAATGATCCCAACAGAGCTGCATAATCAGGGTCTGAGTAAGAGCCAAATACAGAAGGATTCTAATACAAGAAAAGAAGAAAAAAAAAAGTTATAGAGAAACTTTTTTTCTAAAAAAAAAATTTATATAAATAAATTTAATTTAAATATTTCATATAAATTGTGAGAAAAAAAAAAAGTACTTTAGAAAGAAGGATTGTGAGGGGGAGTGGAAAGTGATGGAACTAGTAAAGGAAGGTATCCAATTTCGCTATTATTGATGCACACGGGTGCAAGAAATATTAATGGACCGAAACGGTTGACATTTATCGGCACAAAAGAAATAAAGAGACAATGACATTTACGATGACAGCATTCATTGTCACCAAGTAGTTCTCAAATAAATACAAAAAAAATTTTATTGGTAAAACCCAGCGTTTCAATATTAATTTGAATTCGAAAAAAAGTTATTTAAAAATATAAATTTTAATTGCACAATTTTTTTTTAAAGCAAAATGGGTATCATTTTTATATAAATGGATTTAACAAATCAAAATTTAATATGAAGTAAAGGAATCTAATTACAGTTTCAACGTGATCGTTATAAGCATTTAAAATGCACGAGTACTAAAATAATTTTCGTTAAAAAAAAATTAATTAAAAAAAAAAAAACATAAATTGAATTTAAAAGGAAAACTTTTTCCGGTCATTTTTAGATATTCTGGTAAAGTTTAAAAATGAATTATTTTAATTTGTTAAAATTTTACGTGAGACACTTTTTTTTCTTAAATTATAACATACAATACGAGTAATAATAATTATTAGTTATACCTGAGGATTAAGAACAAGCATTCCTGGATGATTTCTTATTTCCTTGTTTAGTGGCACGTTTGTGGAAACTGATTGATTTCCAATAGAAACTGTAAATTGTGTTGATACGTCAGTTGTTGGTTGAAGGAAGTCTTGGTGGGCACAAGTGGTGCTGCTTAATTCACTGCACACACGTCCACTTAAAGCTATTCAAATTTAAAATAAAAAAAAGATCAATAATTAATAATTTGATTAGCGTAATTAAATTTTGCGGATTAAATAATTTATTCCGTCGATAACTTTGTACCTGAGAAATTCATACAATCCAGTTTTAATACAAACAAGAGTGAAAGTTTGTCTCGCGCCCGTTCTTATAGCCAACCATACGTATAAATGGCAAATAATTTGGAACTTTGTCAGCATTTTGAGCAAAGGATAGGGAGGTGGTGTTAAGGTATTGTGGAACTACAGGGATTGGTCTATAAAGTCATGAGGGGGCTGGATTCGAGGGATATACAGTATAGCAATATCAATTTCAATCTGATTATGTGATCTGTGATCCATATCTTATGATCGGCAGTCAGTCTAAATGGGCCCGAAAATAAATTAATAAACTCGCGCTTTTGTTAATAAAGTGAAAAGAGGGGGATATGCTCAAGTAGCCGTGACGGAAGCAATTTTCCAACTTTTATTCGAGCACTTTTCTCTTACGCTTTATGTTTACATTAAATTGCCTTTTTCTTCTATTAATTGATGACAGTTAATTTTACACCGGAGATTTAAAAGAAATAAATTTCTGCTAACTAATTCTCTTCTCAAATTACAACCTTCTTTTCATACAAAATTTTTTTTGTTTAGCACCGAGTTTGGTTTTTCCCTCCCCTTAAGTAATTATTTAGTATAGAACAAAAAAAAAAGTGTCATCTAAATTTCTACATACTGTACTGTATTAATAAAGACAAACACTATTGATTTTAAAAAAAAAAGTTGTAGCTGCTTATAGGAGAGTACTGTATAAAGCAGTCATCAGATGGCGCAGTGTATAGAAAGTTTGAAAATATCGAGAGATGTGCTTTGATGCCGGGGATTAGTGACATCATCCTCCTACAACATCATCCATCCCCATCCCCTTTCGAGCCTTCGCACCACCCACGAAAAGTAACCACGTTTCATGATAAATCGATGGCCTAGATGGCGTGCAAGCGTCATAATATGACGTCATTCTCACCTTAGCATTTCTCACACCCTCTTTCATTAATTTCTCGTTTCTTTTGAAAAATAATAAATATAAATTTAGAAAGCGGAAAACCGACGATGATTTATATAAATCATTTTTTTTAAAAAATAAATCTTTACTATTATTATTGTTATTAATTTAAAGCAAAATCGCATTTTGGTTTAAAATATTGAAATTTAATTCTTTCGAGAAATTAATATGTTTAACAGATCAATATAACATAATAGTATATTTATACGTATAATAAAAGTAAAAAAAAAGCTCATCCTTGTTGCTCAGGTAGCAAAAACATTAGCAATAATTTTTATTATATATTAAAGCCATAATAATTTTATACGGAAATAATTAAATTATGAAAAAAATAAAAATAAATTAATTTAAAAAACAAATCATTGCTAATGCAATTTATTTGAAAGCAGTTAAACAAACTGAATAGAATAATACACGAATGATGTATTTACCTTAGGATGATAACCCTGGTATTTTGATGACCGAGTTCATGTTAACTTTGAAAGTTGACACTGATTAAAGTCCTCAAAAGACACGCATAAAAATGTGTAAGCTTAAACACATATGCAACATACACACACACACTTTTCGGCGATATTTGCAGTTTAACTAATAATAACTAGCAAAGTTATTTAATCCGGTCTAGACTATTTTTTCACAATGTGTAGTATTACTTTAGTTGAAGGTTAAAGTAGTAATAAGTGAGCGTGCAGAAGAAAGTGATGTCGATGTGTTTCGCATCTTCTAATCAAGTGAGCAGCTGAAGCGGCGTGCAAAGAGTTGAAAAATATAACAGCGGCTGACGTCAGAGTTACGTCCGCAGCGTCATTATCGAAAGCTATGCATGGGAGCTAAAAATAGACCGGTGTGCGTGAGTTGCGCCGACTAGCATTGACGTCACAACTGCAGCATTTGACGTCAGGCGTGTAAAGAGGGTGTGCACTTTGTGCTCATATTAGTGGCACACGCGCCTGCCGCTGCTGCTTATGCTCATAAATTAAATCAATAGCTGGCAACATTCCAACTTAGCTAACCAGAAAATAGCGAGTGAGCACACACGGTGACGTCATTGGCTTTACGCCAAACTCCTTCTACTAACACCTCCACCCCCTCCACTCTTAACATACCTGATGACGCTTATTTTTTTTTATTTTTTTTGCCGCCAACTCTCTATACACATAGAAAATATTTCCGCTATAATTGTGCTGCTGTTGCTGCTGCTGCATGTAGACTGAAGCGCGTGACTTGCCTGATACTTTTATGACATCAGAGGGTTTCCTTTGGCTTACAGCGCGTCACGCCTTTCAAAACACGTGCTTTGTTTTTCATGTGTCTAGTTTAAAATAAGATTATCCAATTTTAAACTTGGGTGCGTGATGCTCTCTCATGTGAATTTTTTTAAAATAGAAAGTTCAGAAACCCAAATTTTCTTTAGAAAATCTTATATATTTCTTATAACCATAATACACGTAGCCTACATTAGTCATATTATAGTACCACGCTATATTATACAGTAGTAGTAAACAAGTACTGTAGTTTGATTAATGGTAAATTCCACGTGATTAAAAACGAGCACGTGTTTTTTTTATTTAAAAAAAGAGGTAGTCGAGGGAAAAAAAACCGCTGTTGTGATTTCAATTGTTATTTATCAAATTAAATCTCAGCTGCTATTGTAGAGAGGGGGTTTCGACAGAAGGATGTGAATGGAAAAGAGATAGCGCTATAATCAATGAATGAACATTTTTATAGATATGTACCGGAATTATTATCCGCGATCTACGTTTAATTTATTTCTCCTAGGTGCGTTTTTATTGATTTTTCAATAACGGGAAATAAAATGTAGTTTGCCTTTCATTATTCTATTAAAAATCATGATTATTTTCTTTTGTTAAGTATCGACTTTGAAAGTTTGTTTAAGTGCAAATTTAGTAAGGTAAACAAAGAATTATTCAAAAAGTGTCTAAAAAAATGCGTTTTAATTTAAAGAAAATATTGACAATGCTATTGAAAAAGTTAAATTAAACGCTATTTTAGGTGCAAATAATAATAACGTTGTATTAATTTTTCTTTTTCTTAACACAAAATCGTTAAACATTTTAATCTCTGTTTAATCAATCTTAAACCCCGAGTACATACTGTACGTTTAAGACCGTGCTAAGTTTCTAAAAATATATAGAAGGATAAATCAATTTTCCTTGTTTTTCATTTCGCTACCAAATTTTCAAAACAAAACTTAATATACACATCTCATTTCCGTTTTTTTTTTAAAAGATAAAATAGGCAAACGGAAATAACCAGCTTTTGGTATAAAGATTATCAATATGTACATGTATTAATAACTGGGTCTACAACAACTAGCCTTTCCCACTTCCTGTTATGAAAGATTGACCATGCGATTATGTTAGAGCGAGAATCAATATGAAAATCTCCAACGTTCACCATTAGAAAGAACATTATATCATTCGAATTTAATAAAATTTAATATCGAACGTTTTAAAATTTTAATTGTTTAAAATAAACTGTCATCAATAATTTAATTTTAAAATAAGAAAACCATCATTTTTTACTACGATCGTTTTGAGGCAATTCATAACAACTAAGACTTAACATTGACCATGAAAATACTAATTTCCTTCCCATCAATAATTATTGTGGATTGCACAAAATATAATTACGCTCCGAAAAATTATTATTATTAATGATATCTTTAAAAGCTAACATTAACTACTCGGATCGATTTCTGTATTATTAAAGCTAATATTAAGGCATTTATAATAAAAAGAAAAACCAATAAAGTATAAATAAATGTCAGTACCTGAAAAAGGTGATGTGTAGGAGAGAGGTCCCGGGGCGCTAATACATCGAACTGTATTGTCCGCGGCGACGGTGGTAGAGGTGATGTCCAAAGATGATTGTCTCCGGGTAAATCTTTGATGGTGAGTTCTAGGAACAAAAGTGTAGGCGGGGGAGGTGTTTAGCGATGGGTAGCTTTGAAATTCTTCGTTGAAAGAGGCCGGTGATGAGGCAGTGATGATCGGATCTCTTTCTTCTACTAATTCATCTTGTTCGATTAACAATTCCTCCTCCCCCTCTCCTTCCAAAACTGTACTCAATTCGCTGGGAATAGGCGACTTTTCCTCCAGGTCTTCAGTTATAACAGCAGACGCTTTCTCTGGATAAACTTGAAGAAATTCCCGCCAAAGACTTCGCATTTGTAATCTCCACTTACTACTTAATTAAGTAGTCGTTATATAGAATAGATGATGAGAAGTTGGTGTGTTGTTTTAACGCGCGAACACATTCACACATCACCGGAATTGAAATCCCAACATTCACTTTGCACTACTTTATATTATATCCAAAAACGAATCCCGGACGCGTTGAACTTTAATCCGGTAATTAATAATTAAATCCAAGGATGTTTGGTTTTTTTAGCTTAAAAATGAAAACAGAATTTTTTAAAAAAAACGGAAAATTTCCCGTAGTTTAATATTTAAATATCGTTGAGAACATTTTTATCCATTCTCTATCCTATGGTCACTTCCTGGAGAGAGGCCGGTATCGGTGCTGCGATGTGAGTCAGTTGATACGTGGGGTTATCCGTACACCTCAAGGCTAAGTCCGGGTTTATAGGAATGGCCGGTAATTAGCAATTATTATTATACAACGCCGGATTAACTGCTGGACATGATAATTAACCGGACATTGGTTATTGAGCCGAGGATCCGGTTTCTGATGTCACGATTTTGACTGGGTATATAAACCAAGTGACCGTTACTTCCAATTCTTTTCGAGGAAAAGCACGTTCGGAGAATCATGCGTTAATTAGAAATTTTCTTTGGAAGTTTTTCTTAAAATTATTTTTTATTTAATATTATTTTTTCCAAGACTTAAACGAGATTCGAAGAGCACCCAACGTTGATCGGTTCGAGTCTGAACGTAAATGACAGCTGTTTGGTGCTTTACATTTACTTACTGTAGGCAACGACTAAAAATAACATACGGGTATACCTGCGTACGAGGCTAAATCCTACTGAGAAGCTAGAGGAAAAGGCTTAGCTATGACGTCAATCTGTCGACATGACGTAAGTAAACGCGATGACGTCGCGTTTGGCTTAGTCGCCTGCTTAGCTCGACGACGTAGGTATTGATTGTTATTGATAAAAACTAGGAAATGCAAAGAGCTACGTAATATAATCAATAGTACCGGTATTGCATTGTTTCGTTGCTTATTGAGTATTAAATATCGAGCAATTTATCTATTTTTTGGTATATAAATGCAGAATTTTATCATTAAAAATAAAATTTACTTTTCCATTTTATTGGTGAAGGCAATGTTATCAAAATATGACACAAGTTTAAAAATATTTACGAGTATATTTTTTGTTGTACTACTATTTTTTCATTCATTGACATGAACAAAAAGCTTAATATGATAATAAATTTTAATGACTTATTTTTTTAATAGGAAAAATGAAGTACCAGACATGACAGATATAGGATTTTTCAAATTATTAAGGTAACTGTAAAAATACTAATTTAATTTTAAACGCTGAATTTAATGAATGAAAAAGTGTAACGCATTACCCGTATTAATTTTATATTTTAAAAAGCGTTAATATTCCTATAGCGTATTATATAGGCTACTATTTATTTTTATTTTTTTAATTTCCAAAGCAGAAATTGAAAATAAATAAAAAATAATTACCGGTATTGCTTATTAAATTTTAAAGAGCTTAAATTTCGAATTAAAGTAGATTAGAACTGGGTTATAACGTCATCAAAGGGACCGCGTAATTTATGACGTTATACCCCAGCAATAACATGCGAGTAACCTTCATTCCGTACGGTACAACATTTGAGAGCGACTAGCCATGGTTTCTAGATCATATTTGATTTTTAGAAGCAAAAATTGTAAAAAAAAAAATTATGTTCTGATTTTTTTTTAACGCTGCAGCGGAGGTTAACGTCTGTTTTCGACCAATAAACAGGAGTTTTTACAGCTAGGCTATATAATATCATTGCGCCGGGACTCACGAAAATAACGTTATAGTATATCCGCGATAACGTTATATTCAAGGACGTAATAACCAAGTTCTACTGTATATTACTAATTGACACTTAAAACGAATTTCGGTATAATTTTTTTTATTAACTTTAAAAAAAAATACAAAAAAATTACAAAGCGTTAATTTTAATAATAATATTGATTATGTCATGAGCGATGACGCAAGATCAAAATAATAGTTAAAAACATAGTGAGTCATCCGATTCGACGTTACGTAGTACATGTAACAGGAGCTAAACGTTTCTTGATAAAATGATGTCATTGCGATTCATGCTCGGCGAGCACCACTTTCTTAGTTCAAATACTATTTAAAATATGACGGGTGCTCGAAAGGCTTTTCAATCAACAATAACTTATCCACGTTAAACGTCGCAAATTTTTCGATGGCATATCTTTTTTTTTTGTTGGAAAAAATGAATTTTTTAATCATGCATTATTTCGTTTTAAAATGCCAATCAATAATATTTATTGTCAATCTTAATATTATTAAGGAAAATATAAATTAATCATAAAATCATACCAGTAATACCAAACGTAAATTATTGTGGAAGACATAATTTATTACGTTAAAAATTAATTATTATACCAAATGTAAATTATTATGAAAA
>JAQGAY010001733.1:0-13020 GCA_034698085.1 Polydesmus angustus
TATTTGCTAACATTTTATTGCGTTTGAAAATCGTTTTCAACTAACTTTTTATTATATAAAAGATGGAATGAAGTGGGCAAAGTGATCATTTTGTTGTTGTTTTTTTTTAAAAGAAAAGAGGCTTGATTGTGAAATGGAAGAAGTAAATTCCAAAAAATAATAAAGAAAAATAATAGGAAATATAATGATCAGTTGGGATAAAAAAAATTTTTTTAAAAAAAAAAAAAAAAAAAATGATTGTTCAGCTTTTGCAAAAAAAAAAAATACTATAGAATTGTATTGTTTTCGTTACATAAATATTTTTTTCTCCCTCTAAAAATAATTTGTTTTTCGTCTGGTAGTTTTACCCCAATAGAAATTTCATAATTATCGATGTTCATCGATTATTAATCGATATTCTGTAGCCTAATCCGTAACAAGGATATGTGGATTGGGGGTAAGCCAACAGACGAGTACCGGTATCGATATAATACTTTTAAATTTCCTTTGACAAAAAAAAAATCTGGTAACAACCATTGCGCTGTAAGGCGAACGGGAAAAAATGTTATTAATGATTTTTAAATAATTTTAATTAATTTGCCAAAAAATTCATTCGATTATTATGAAGATTAACATAAAGTGTTGTGACATATTTGATTTTGTAGTGAAAACATGGGGCAACACGGGTTGAGTTGGCCATTTTTTTTTAAATTATTGTACGCTATCCGTGTTCATTCCAAGCTGGGTGTATCCATCCTGTAATTCGCGTTAAAATAATTATAAATTCGAAAAGGGATATTTTTATTTTAAAAATATTGCCACCACATATTAAACAGTAATGTCGGCCGAATTACTAGAAATATTGAAAGTAGTGGGTTTTTTTAGATTCACGGTTTAGCATTTTGAAAAACGGTTTAAAGAATTTGTAAAACTGTAATTTCCATTTTTTTTTAATGTTATGGCAGCACGTTTTTTTTTTTTTTTTGTGAGCCACTTTAAGCTTTGGTTTGCCAGTAGTTAACCTGAAGGCCCGACTGGTTTCTAACGTTAGCTTATGGGCAGAACTACGTAAGTAGCTGGGTATTGCGTCGTGTCCTCGAGTGAAAGGAGAGCAATAATGGCGGTGGTGGCGGGAAGAGAGGAAACGGAAGAGTAATCGATCGGACGGTGGTAGGGTGATGGATGTCGATAGTATCGTTCTCTGACGTCGCTTGGCAATCGCCCAATTACCATTTTGTATCGTCTGCAGTTGATAAATGTAATTTAGCTAAATTCCTTTTACGCCAATTTACTATGTCATTTCTTTATCAATTTCCATCCTCTCTTTCTCTCTATCTATCCCTCTTTCTCCCCGCCCCTGTCTTAACCCCCTGCGCCCCTACCTCCCTCTCGCTTTTTCTGCTTTTATTTTATTTTTTTTCTCTACCCCCCTGGCTGCCATGTTGGATTAGAAAAAAGCTTCTTTAGAACAACCAATTATGCTTCATCAAAGACTGCGTTTATGATTATTATTATCACCACTAGGAAGTATTATGATGATGACGATTAGTGAAGCAGATGGCGCTGCGGTACCGCTTCACAACTCCTCGCTATTCCGGGCCAAATCTTTTATTATTATTATTGATTCTAAAAATTTTGATGCTCTGATTTTTTTTTTATCATCTTTCTATTGGAATTTGGGTTGATAGTTGGAAAGGTTACGAGTTGAACTTGTATGTAGGCTAGCTTAAACGTCGCTTTCAATAACGGAATACCTTCGATATGACGAAATCTTTTAATACTTATGGGAGGCTTCCTTTTATCAAATTTGAAATTCTGCATTATGTAAAATTACAAGCATTTTATTTACAATGTTTTGTCGTTGTAGCAATTAGTTGAATTGTCTATTATCGATGATAATTGTTTGCGGTCGTTTGAATGTAAATATTTGATGAGCTTTTTAAAATATATTTATATGAAATTGTTCTATACCGACTATACTACGGTACTATGAAAATAATTTATTAATATTTATCATTTATTTAAATTTTTTATATATTTTCTTAACGGTATTCGGTTTTTACGATATTATAAGTTTTGATTGTTAGATTTGAAGGCCTTGCGGCAATTTTTGTGAATTTTATCAAGCAAAAAAAAAAAAACCGCTTTAAAAGATAGTTTTTTTTTAATTTTGCAGCAAATTTTAAATAATTATTGTTCGGATAGTTTACTAAAATTTTTATGTCTAATTAACCTTTCTTGAATCTCCATTAAATTTATTTTTTTAAAAAAAGAACGCTATTTGTTGAATAACATAAAGACTAAAATCCACAATTGAACAAATTTTGCAGTTATCGACAGTTTTTTGTATCTCTAAAAAAAATTACAGTATCTCAAAATGTCAATACGGTAAATGGAATTGTCGGGTTATTGCTACAACTTACGAGCTCTATAATAATAATGGCTTTGTCACGAATTGCTCAGGTTTTAATTGATTAATGTGCACGTTAGACGTATGAAATTTGGTTTACGATTTTAGATAGTGCTTAATAAAGAAATTATAGTTAATTAGAGAAAGTGGAGTGGAATGTCTGCCAACTGCATTTATTAGTCTTCCGAAAATAATTGCTTTTAGTTTGATAAACAAAAGTGATAAATTTTAAGTCTGAATTTTAATTAGATCAACATTTTAATTGAAGTTGCATTTTGACTAACTACATTATTGCGTACAGCATAACATTAGCCAGACACTAATCAAAATTTGTTTATTAAAAATTTTGGCTATCTTTATTCGGGGAAAAATAATTAAAATTATCTACGAAAATTACAATTTTACATTTGTGAAATTTAAGCAGTAAAGGCCGATTGATTATTAATTTCGCTTTCCAGTAAGCCAGTTTTGAGAGGGGAAAGTTGATTTATTTACGGTATTAAAACATTAATTAATTTAGCATTATTAAATTAAATTATTTTTTATTTTGAAACTGCAAAAATAAGCGCTAATGCATTTTATAATCCGCATGCGCGTACTTTCATAGTCGGTATAAATTATATTTATTCGCGTTTTTTTTCACTTTATTGGATATCGATACATAGATTTATCAAACTTGATTGATTATAATTTAGCAATAATTTGTTTTTTTTTAGTTTCGAAAAATATTTTGAAACTGCTATAAAAGCAGATGTAGAGTTTAGTTTTCTTCATAATAATTTTATTATTTACTTTGCGAGACACGTTGATTATTGAATTTCGCGGTTGTCTCTGGCGACAGCGTTGCCACTTAATCTGTCGCCGTGTTTACATTCCGCACGCCCGAAGGTTTAATAGTACCAAAAAATGTTTCTTTGTAAATCAAATTTTCTTTTTAATTGATCGCTTTTCTCCCTCTTTGTTTGTGGAGGCGGTGGGCGTGGCCGTTTCTCCATCTGATGACGTCAACATACGTCGCGTGGTGTTGATAGGTGATGTGGTTTTGTCACCTCCACTCCCATCGTTCACGGCACCCGTCGCCGCTTCATTCGGCGGAGATAATTAATCTGAAAGAGTTACTAATTAACCCGAAGAGAGCGAGCGAAACGAACGTCTTTAAATTTGAAGACTTCTTTTGTCTCGGGCCTTCTCATCTCGCGGTCCATTCAATTGTAGAAAAGGTGGTTGGGGGGTCCATTCTTGCGTTGAAAGGAGGTGTGGGTCAAGTGGGAGGCCAAAGTGGGACGTGTGAGAAAGAGACGGGAAACGAATCAACTCTTTTCATCGCGCTCTTATATTGAACGAAATTCGGTAATTGGACCACCCTCCTGCACCCACCGAATGATGATGATGGTTTTGAAAGCGGTAAATCGAATCACTTTCCGTACATCCTGTTTATTAATCAAGAACACGCTGGGTCACAACTGCGCGTGTCTTTTTCTACACATTTGCTATGGAAAAATGACCGAGTTGTTTAGATACGCTCCGCTTTTTAAATTTTAGGATTAGTGATTGAATAAATATGGATAATTTTTTTTTTCTTTTTCCATTTATGATAGAAATGAGTTATAAATTAGTACATGTACTGTGCTTTTATTTTAAAATTAAAATAATATTAATTGATATTGTTTTAAGTTTTTATTATACCGGTAATTACTCGTAATTATTATTGTTACAAAATTATCTCAATATAGTATACGGCGTTTTGCTATAATGGCCTTTATTAATTACGACTCAGTTTCTATTTACGGCCGAGAATCCTTGATATACGGCCAAGAAATTTGAAGAAAAGTTAAAAAAAAAAAAATGCAAATAATTACCGTAGATGAAAAGTGCGTATTGTAAAAGAAATACATACACTTATTGTTTTGCTTGTCTTCGTGTGAGCGTATGTACAGTAGGCCTCTCTGGATAGCATAAAAATAAATGACTTGATATACGGCCGTTTTGCTTTACGGACTATTTTCCAAGAACGTATCTAGGCCGTATATCGAGGTATGGGTATATCGACTTTTCTTATAAAAAGGCTGGGCTCTATTTTAGTTTTTAAATTTTTTTTTTTTTGATATGTAATACCATAGAGTTTTGATAGCCCGAGATGGATGACATTCTACTTACCTTGGATTATCGAAAACTCGGATTATGATTATTGGAGTTTTTAATACCGGTAACCCTGATTTTTGTCTTTTGCTTTAAACCGATATCGAGTAATATGGTCACGTGAATACCTGTCATCGTAATTAATTTTTGGAAAATTTATTTTGAAGAAAGTGCTTTCCTAGCCGCTAGCGCTATCACAATACGAGAAACTTGGAAACCCCAATCCTCGTCTTAAGCATTCTTAACAATTTAATATTTGAATAAAATATTGGCTACTGTTCTCTTTCGTGATAGGCACTCGTAAAATCGAAAAAATCGATAGTATCGAAAAAATTAATAATCGATTTCGGCATTCTAAAATCGCATTTAATAATTTCGATTGTTTCTTTTCGATTTTTGTAATCGATTATCGAAATCTTTATCGATACTATCAATATTTCCCGATTTTATGTAGAGATTGTTGCAAATTAAATTGCGTTGTCAGCTAAATTTAAGTTGAAGTTTGAACTGTAAAATTATAAAAAAAAAAATTTAAACATTATTATTATGAGCGATAATTATTTAGTTTATCAGCATTCTTGAAGTTGAAGCGAGTTAATATTATGATAGTTTTCAGGTTTAGCACCAGCAATAAACACACTTTAATTAACTTTAACCGACGTGTTCAGTCATTCTAATGCCTTTTATATTGTCGAAATAATTCTGTTGAAGTGTTCTATAGGACTATAAAACCTATGCGGCGAACAAGACAGTCTTCACTGTGTTTCACAGCTTAAATCATTAAATATTTGTCTCGATTTGCCGTTGTTCAAGAAAGCAACGCTGCTAAATAATTAATAACGAACAAAAAGTTTTCATTAAAAATATATTTATTTAAGTCAATGAAATATTCTGAATCCAAAATTGTTGGGTGCTAGTGATAGGACTACCCACATTTTAAATTTAAAAAAATGTGAGATTAGCCACTGATCATTCGAATACATATTATGCACTTCGCGTATTGAAAAATGTTTTGAAGTTGGTTCTGATAATCTAATTTTTAGAAAAAGTTAGTGAAGGTTCATCAGATTCAGGTTCCCTGATTTAATTACCGTAATAGAAGTTTTGGACAGTGGAGTCGCTCATTTTTACTGCGTGTTTTTGTTGTGGACGAAAATTTTAATTTTTTATTTTTTATTCATTTTATAAAGTTTACATTTTCTACGGTAATAATTTAAATGATTTTTACTAATTTTTTTATGCAGTAAATTACTTCAAACTGAAAAAAAAAATCAACGTAAATGTTATACAATTTTAAATGTCGCCTACCATGCGTTTTGCGGAATAAAAATTTGCTTTTTTAACTGCACTGCGACTTTCTGAACGCATCGTGAATCAACTGCAACGGAGCTCAATATGGCGCCAAATGTCTTTTGCTTACGTTATTTAGCGGCTTTGGGGTTTTTACGCGAAAGTTTGCTTCGTGTTTGAACACTTACAGCGAAGTTGAATGCACCCGTTTTGCGGTTTTGTTTCTTTGGGGTGTATTTTTCCGGTTTTAATGTGTCTAATATCAATTAAAATGCGCATTAAAGTAATGGTTTCAGAAAATAACTAATGGGGCGACAGTTGATGATGTTTTTAATTGGAAAGTGGTTAATGCTGAGCGTGAGTTACGGCGCTTGACTCGTGATCTATCACCTATGAAAGTTAATTTACTATTTTGTAAATAAGAAATGGTAGTTTTCTAATTCGAAACGAAGGCGACCGACCAGGGTTGGGGTAAAAGGGGAGTGGCGATGACAAGTGCGTAATTGATCTGTCATTTCCGGAAAATGTGACGGTCAACATTGAAAGATGACCTAATGGTTATGAATTGTTTATGCCGCAGATCGCCACCTGGCGTCGAAAGATGCGTTGGCGAAACGAGTGCGTTTAAGAGTGATGCGTTTATACCCGCGAATTAGGAGAGATCCTTTCGGATCGGAAAGAGTGATGGCCACCATCTCTTTGGACAGATAAAAGCTCACTTTAATGACCCAATTTATTGCTCGGTGTTGTTGACATAATAGAATTATTTAGTGAAATTGCTTACTGTTTACACAAACCACATTTTTTTTAAGTAACTGAAGCGAATTTTTACGATATTTCCAAACTTCTAAAATGCGTTGTGACGTAATATACCGGGTATCCGGGTACAACTTTCGCCTGTTATTAACTTTTTTTTAACGAAATTAAAAATGAAAATTATGCCATTTCACTGAGAAAATCATCAAAGTGCTTTCTGTAAAAAAAAAATTAATTTTCTGTTAATTTAAAATTATTAAAAAATATAAATTAAAAAAATTAGCATTTCCCAATCATATTAATATGCAGAATTATTTTCGGATACAGTAACAACAATAAAACGAAAATGTAGCAACAATTTAAAAACCATGTAATATTGCTACAGATATTCGATATTTGAAATACACCCATACCTCGATATACGGCGTTTTGCTATAACGGCTTTTGCTAATTACGACTCAGTTTCGATTTACGGCCCAGAATTTTCTATTAACGGCAAAAGATGAAAAGTGCGTATTTTAAGAAATAGACACACACTTATCGTCTTCGTTTTAGTGTTTGTGTACAATAGGCCCCTCTAGGTAGTATAAAACAAATGATTCGATATCCGGCGGTTTCACTTTATGGCCTATTTTCCAGGAACGTGTCTAGAACGTATATCGAAGTTTGGGTGTATTTGTAATTACAATAGAACCTCAATTATCCGGAATAATGAATGTCAGGGGTGTCCGGATACGCAAATGTCCGGATGATTAAATTGCATTTTTTGCATAACAAAGATAGAAATAATGTTAAAAATATTACTAAATGGATGACCACTACGTTTTTAAAGCTCTTTTTTCCGCATTTTTATAAAAAAAAAATTTTACAATACATGTCCGGTTTATCGAGGTTCTACTGTTTTGTAGTTCAATATGTTAGTTGGATTTGAGCTACTGATTTGGTTTCTATAAACCATTCAATACGCTCAACTTTCTCTTTTGCATTCATTTTATAACATAGACAACATTGAAACATATAGCATTTTAGGACAATATCTTTCGAAACAATCTACTAAAGAGGAATTTATCTTTGTCTTCGTTGTGAAAATAGAAAGCGATTTAACAATAAAGAGTTTGCGCAGCATTTTTTTTCCAGGCCATTAAAACGATGTGAAGAAAAGTTTACGTTATTTTTTTTTTTATTTATTATTATTATTTAAAAAAAAGATTGAGTTGTTTATTTTACAATTATTCCAATTAAGTAAAGTATGTTGATTGCGGCGTGAAAGGACGCGTGGTGGGAGCGAATGTCCGTGGGCGAATTCCTTTGAGAATGTGTGAATGATGAAAGATCGATCGATCGATTGATTGAGCTATCGATGCTCTCGTGTGGATGGAACCATTAGCGTGTGAAATAACATATCTATTATTTACCGCGTACATATTCACTCGACCGAATTGCGCCGATGCCTGTTCTTGCCGCTGCCGGTAATTAAAAGACGTCTTTTCATTATCGATTTACTAATTAGCTTCATTCAACAACTTCAAACTACTTTTTTTTATATATCTTTTTTTCTTTTTAAAGAAAAAAAAAATAATACAAAAAAAAAAAAAAAAATTCGTTGTTTACTCGTGACTTAATTTTTTATTCTCTCGTTTTAAGTGTTGTTTTGTTTGTGATGTTAAGTGTATAGGTGGTATAGAAAGAAGAGAGGTTGTGGGAGTTGCGGGGGGAAGGTGTCGAATTCCATTTATTTTCCATTTGTAATGTGGAATTGATGGTGGTGAAAGCCCATTAAAGCGTTTGAATAATTCCAAATTCCTTTCTAAGATATTGAGAGAATGGATGATGCTCTCCATCTCCATCACTCTGACTCCCTCTTGGCGAATGCATCATTCCAACACTAACGAGGAATCGACGCATCTTTTAACATTTATACAAATAACTTAATGCAATTTATTAACCCTTTTTTTTTTTTTTTTTTTGGTTTTTTGGTTTTTTTTTTAACTTGAGCAAATAAAATGGATTTTTCGTATACGTATTTACGGAAAGAGCTATTTGAAATTATTGTGAAAAATATGAGTTGAGGGGAGCATGCGCACTTTAATTTTTTTTTAGCCCTTTAAATATAATAGAATAATAAGAATTAATTTGGATGATGATGTCTCATTACTTTTTTTTTTATCAGATTTTCTTGTTATGCAAATGATGGATGGTTTTTGTTTTTATCTTATGTCGGATTTTTTTTTTTCTTCGTTACCGTACTTATTATTTTTTTTTTTCTTTCTTTTTTTTTTATTTAAATATATATGTTTGTGTTTGCACGCGCGCTCGAGTGCTTAATTTGTAGGGATTCGTTTTTATCTCCTTTTCTTATAGTGAGAGACCATCTTTTTTTTTTTTTTTTTCTGTTCTTCCTCATGTTCGTTTAACGGCGTTCGTGAAGTTGAGAATTTATAGAGCGGAAAATCGTCGGGAATTGATGGAACGCGGAAGAAGCAAAATACGTAGACATTTTTTTTTTCTCCTTTTTCTAAAATAATTTTTTTTATCTGAAATTTTAAAAAATTTGGAAGTGAAAACTTTTTTGAAATCCAAAAAAATTTTTTTTTTAATAATAAAAGCAGAGAATATAAATATATTCTTTAGGGGAATGTTTGAACACCTCCATTAGATATAAAATTACATTAAATATTTAAAAACCACCGTAGTATGTAAAATAAAATAATAAATATATAATTTTTTTTTTTTAAAAAAAAAAGTAATTTTATTTTAATAATGCAGAGATGGCGGTTAAAGTTTTCTTTTCCTTTTCTCATTGGTTTTTTTTTTTTTTTTTTTTTGATGTGAATTTCATGTTATTTTGACGAGACTTTTTTGTTGTTAAGAAATGATTAATTAAAACGTGTTTGCGGCGTTGTTTTACTTTTGTACCGCGAAATGTGTTCATTAACCTTTTAATTCTAGTTCTACGCATTTCTCGTATTCCTGTCTCGTATTAATCTACTTATCATTTTCGCTTAAATGGCAGTTTTAATCCTAGTTAAATCTCGTATTTTCAAAATATTTGAGCGAAAATATAACAAAATTGAAGATGGTTGCCAACTTGATCCGAGAGAGAAAGCCTTTCGAGTGGGCTTTAAGCAACGTCTTCTATAAAGTGAGTCACGTAACGCGTTTTATAAGAGGAAGCAGTCTGCTTGGCCTAGTCTATCCTTACATGTAAGAAGGATTTTTATTTACATGTCCATTCCAAAGGCTTGACCAAAACCCAACGATTCCGAGCCTGAGTCGGGTTTGGATCTAAAGCCGAAATATACAAGACCTTTGAAATCAGTCTGTGTTTTTGATGTTTTCTTGTTTTTGTTATTGTTTACTGAACAACAAACACTTGAACACATAATTTTATTAATAATTATAATTTAACAGTATCTAATTAGCCCTTATTAAATTACCTTTGAAAATTTAGATGAAGAAATTAAGGTGGGATAAGGTTCGTTTTCGCATTAACGATTGTAATACGTTACATGTATTTGGAAATTCTTTAAAGAAGTATCTCCTCAATAATAGCGTCTTGCTTAATGGCGTTTCGTAATAATGGCGCTTTTAAATTTCCATCCGTGGGACTTATTGCTACCGTATTGTGTTGTGCGGAAGGAAACTCATGTCTGCTATTGCCAAAATGCATTGCAGCTTATGGCGATTCGCTTATTTTCAGTGAATGACTGACATTTGTATGTATAAACGTACCAGTAGTTTCTACAGTATAAAGCAGGATAATGTTTACATTTTGGCGCTGACTGGTTTTTGCACTAAATGGGGGGCTAGAAATGCTGCTTTAAGGGGAAATAAATGCACTTACTAATACTGTACTGTATACGGTTACTCAAAATACAACTACAAAATAAATTGAAGTCAAATGTTTAGTTCAAATTTTAAGAATTTTCTTTGTATCTTTATTGAACTTACTAAAAAAAGCTACATCATTGAATTACGTAAAAAATTAAATCCCAGGGCTTCATGCATTTTGCATCAATCAATAGAGAAAACTTCATTGATCTACAACTTTGAAGGGTTAGGGAATGGACATACTTGTTTATTGCTGCGTCATTAAAAAATGTAAATCCTAAATATATGTAGTTCGAGTTTTGATTATAACGGTGTAGATTCTATACAATGTAAAAAAAAAATTTGTAGTTATATTTTAATGGGAAAATTTGTCAGCAAATACATATTTTTATCAATAATTTGCGCCCAAAAGCAGAAATAATTTAGAAACGTACGTTAGAAAGTTAAATTTGCAGCATTTACATTGATCGATATTTCATATATCGTTATGTAAATGAAGGCATATCTCTCTCCCTCTCCGTCTCTGGCGGTTGATTTGGAAAATGTTCCCCGGTGAACAGTTTGAGTGATTATTTCTTTTATGTATTTACTTAGTAGTTGGTTGTTGACAGTTGTAAAGCAGCATTCAAATGTCCTAACAATGGCGCTCAACTTATTGTCGTTTGTTTGTATATATATTTTTTTTTTACTTCTTTTATTATTATTTTCTAAATAACAAAAATAGGAAGAAGAAAAAAAAAAGATGAAAAAAAAAAAAGTTGACATTTAATTTCGCATTCTTCGGCACAAAATTTGCTTTTGTTTCTTCTTTTTAATAACAAAAAAGCTGGCGCGTGTGAAAAGAAAAGTCGACTCACTGTTAATAATTCGTGTCGTTGACACAGCCGCCAGGTGGCGTCACTAGGCGACAATTTTTTTATTTTTAATAACTTATGTATTTATTTTTTTTTAAAGAAAAAAAAAAAAATATATATAATAATTAATAATCGAAACGAGCAAATGAGAGTGGGATAAAACGGACACTCGAGTATGACGAATGATCGATCGCGACCGCCGTTGCCGCCATCTTGTTTCTGCCATTTTTAATGTTCGTTATTGGATCGAACGAGCGTTTTTGTCATCGTTGACACTTGGAGATGCCATTAAAAGGTGGGAGGGGGAAGTATGGCGCGCGATGGGGGGAGACTTTAATTGATGTTGATCACATGTAAAGAGTAGTGGGTTGTGTAGGGACGAGAGGGGTGGCGTCAGCGAGCAGTTTAAGCTCCGCCCTTTCCATCGTGTGTTATTGAAACCCCAGGTTGATATTAATGGCACTTGAACCGTTATTAAAAACGAAGAGGAATGAATTTCATTCGCGCTAAAATTGATACGCCGAATCTCCCTAAACAGGAGGGAGAACACACACACTTTGACGAACGTGCGATACCGCTATTTTTTTATTATTTTTTTTTTTTTTTGGTTTTCCATATTTTTCGTATTTTGTCGAACGCGGTTAATGATTGTTGTTTGCTTTGATCAGAAAAAAATAATAAGAATCAAAAAAGCGCGCGCCGATGATTAATTTAGAAAGAGGGGGGGGGGATGTTTTTGTGTGTGTGTGTGGAGGTCATCATCATTATTATCATCGTCTGCTCTTTTATTCATCTAGATGCCAATTATTACATGTTTGAGTTAGTGCGCATGTCTGATGTTAATGTTTGATAGCTTCGCATTCCTTTAGGCTCTCTCTCGCGGAGGATATTATGGTGGTAACGGACGCTAATTTCATTCGTTTTACCTCCGCTTTAATTTTCTTTTTTCCCTCTCCTAGCTTTAAACCCGTTAACGTTTTCTATGAGAATTATTTATGAGCGTAATATTTCGATTTTGACGAAGTTATGCAAAAATTTAGTTTTTTTTTCTTCCATATTCAGCTGTTTTTTTTTTTCGTTTTAGTGTGGTGAATTTAATGAATACTGTAGTTGGAAAATTTTTGGTAGATTTAGCAAATTTTTAAATCTCGTTTTTAGCAGAGTAAACTATTTTTTTTGTTTGTGATTGACTGACTGAGTTAAAAATGTTGGTATGGATTTAACAGATGCGGTGGATATTAGTTTTTCTGCGTGTTTATTTAGTTAAAGCATATGTTTTTCATATCATCTTAAAGGAAACTCTTAACTTTTTTTTTTTTTACTTGTTTTTGGTAAGAAAAGTTTAGATGGTTTTTTTTTTTTTTGGTTCAAAGTAAATAGTTTCTCTTTGTACGTAAACACAGCCATTTTTTTGTAACTAAAATTTTGAAATGATGCAGATTTTTTTTTTTTTTTTTGTTATTTCGTTGGTTTTTCTATGATTTTTTTTTAGTTTTATTGAAATACGGAATATTTTTTCTTTAAAGTAAAATAATACGAAATTGAATTTACCTTTTAACATTTTTTAAAAAAGGTTTTTATGGTTATTCAGTTTTGAATTTTAAGCTAACTTAATTTCTGGCTATAAAATGTTGTTTTAATTTAAGAGGTTTCCTTTTGGTTTTTGGTGACATTTTGCTTGCAGATTTTAATTTTTAACATTACGTACATTGAGAAACTTTTGGAACTACCGTAAAATTGAGTAAAAAATTGGGGATAACC
>JAQGAY010001734.1:0-13020 GCA_034698085.1 Polydesmus angustus
TAATAAATATTAATTTTTATTGAATTATTTAATTTCTTTCATAATAACTGAATTATTTATTGTGTGTGATTTGTCATAAAGCTGATTCTTTGCTAATAATAATATTGTTTAATCTGCTTAGACATTCCTAAATTACCACCAATTGAAGCGGAAGAAGAAATATTCAAAGAAGAACCAGTTGAATCGAAAGGATTTAATAGTAAACAATCGAGAAATCCTTCAGGTCCACGAAGTCAAGATCCATACACATTAGACGAAAGCAGTACAATGCTACCTATTTTCATCGCACTTGTGGCATTTATTCCGATATTATTTTGCCTCTGCAAGCTTTAAAAGATTGGAGATGCATATTATTACAGATGATTTATTGAAGTACCGAAAATCGGTATGTTAAATTTGTTTTTTTTTATTTTTTTTTTAAATTTATAGTTAAGTGTGGAGGATTGTGCTTCTTTACCTTTTAAATAGATGCAACTTTTTTTTTTAAAAAAAAAATGAGTTTTAATATTTAGCATAATTAAAAAAGCAAGTTAAATTAATATTTCGTTTATTGATTAAATGTCTTATAATTATTAAAAATTAATTTATGTTTTAAAAATACATTCTTTTATTGCTTTGCTGAGTTTATTCTTGACGAATTATTTGTTTGACTTGTTTTGGCATTGGTGCTTAATATTTATAATTAATATTTGTTATCAAATTATAAGTTAGTTGTCTAAACTTAAAAAAAAATCTCAAAGGGATTAAACTAGTCAATTGATGAATATGGTATTGATGATTGGGGTAAGATAATATCTAAAATGTTTTGACGTTTGTAATTTCTTAAATTTATTTTAAAGTTTCATTTTTTTTTTCGATTTTGAAATGAAAAACTGCCAGTTATAATACATTTTTTTTTGCACAATTCAACATCCCATTCAGTGGCGCTTTTAAATCTGACAAGTCTGTCCATTAATTGTTTTTTAAAAAAATGCAAATTTAGTTTTAATGATATTCGTGGACTTCTTAATTCTTTTTTTATTTAGATGTATGTTTATAATTATAATTTTTTGTGGTAATACTTATATTCTGATAGTATTATTATTAAAATTAATGACTAGTTGATTGCTTAGCGGCTTAATCCGTCCAGGTTTATTTGCGCCACTGTTTCTATTGAGTATTGCCTTTGTTAAAAATGGTTGAATTGTTTTTTTTTTTGAAATCATCTGTTTTGATTTTTATAATGATTTTTCAAATTAACGATTTTGTGGGGTTTTTTTTTACCCGGGCCATACTGTAGTTGGTCGTCAAAAATTAGTACAGTAGCCTATGTGTATATTTTTTTCGTGATGAAACGTTCGAAGCTTAGATTATTATCGTTATTGTTTCAATAATTATAGTAAAAGTGCATTTACAGTATTTTAAAGGAAAGCTCACAAATTGATTGGTTGGGGTGAACACCTTATTAATTTTATCTTTGAGTTGAATTTATCAAATTATTATACGGTTGTGTTCGTAATTATTATTTTCATGCACAAAAAATATTGTTACTTTATAGACCTTACATACAAAATATCATTGGGAATATAAAACTTTGTAACTAGTTTTTATATCGAATTGAAAGAGAGGCATTAAATGAAAAAATTCAATTTGTAATGCTTTAAATTTAAAATTACTTTAAAAAAAAATTATCCGTACGAGTTGCAAAATGAATTTTTTTTAAATTTCATTTAATGTCTCTTAGGTTACCTGAATTTAAAAACTTATTAAATTTTTTTTGAAATAACTGAAAATCCGCTTTTTATTCCGTTAATAGTCGTAATTTTTACTGAGTGTAATCATAAACTTTGACGAATAGCCTTGTTACAGACGGGGAGATCTATAGTGAAGGCAAGCCATATCGCTTTTATGCACCTTGAACTCAAACAGAGGTCGTATTGAATAAAAAGTGCTTTAGAACGCATGAATTAAGACAGGTTTTGCATTTTAAAAATGACGTTGATTTTTAAGTAAATTACACCCGCTTTATAAGAAAGTCAAAGAATTTAATATTTAGTAATTTAATATTACAATTTTTTTTATCAGTTCGATATTAAAATATCGAATTATTTAAATTATAAAACTTATTCCTTTTTCTTATAAAAATGGCATAGATTTCTATGTTATAATCAAACCACCGATATAATGTAACAATTTAAAAATACATACTCGTAGTTATCAAAATTATTATGAAAGCGACATAAAACGTTGCTTTCCTTATAAATAAATAATTGTTTTAGAAGTTTATTGAAAAAAATGAGGCTATTATTACGCAAACCAAATTTTAGTTTTTTCCGTTAGTTCCGATGCTGACGAGTTCGTCCAAAAGTTCTTGGAATTCCATGACGAACCAGCCAGCATTTTGCTTCACCTCTTCTCGAATTTGATTACCTCCAAATCCAATGAATGCGTCCTAGAGGTTCGAGACGATTGTAATTATTGTAAATAAGCATTTTTTTTATTGCATTTTTTTTTTAATAATAAAAAAAAAACGTATGCTTACGGCAGGTGGGCAAGTTTGCAAATCAGTTGCTCCATCTCCAATCATTACGATGTTTTTATGATTATATTTTTCTTTAAGAAGTTTTAAGACTTCAGCTTTTCCACCTGATCGTGAGACTGGTGCGTCTTCATCGAAACCTGCGTAGCTACCTATAGATTTTTTTTAAAAAAATGTTTAAGCAATTTAAATAGTTTTAATGAGGATACTAACCATCGGCATAAAATTTAAGACGGTTAGCGTGCACATTTTCGAATGGTATATCAAGTTGCAAAGCGACGTCTCTTATAATAGCTTCAAATCCACCGGAAACCAAGTATACGGCTACACCTTTTTCGTGCAGTGCGCCGATAAGCTTTCTTAAATTTGTTTTTAAAAAAAAAAATAATAAAATAATAGAAATTCGCATGTAAATAGGAAGAGTATTACCGAATGCCCTTAGTCAGTTTTGGTGGGTTAGCCTGATTAAAAGCTTGCACTTTTTGCAAACTCGGGCTGAGTATTTGTAGACGAGTTTTCAGTGCAGTTCTAAAGTCCATTTTACCAGCCATTGCCGTTCTGGTGCTAATTAATAACACCGAATTTAACATTTTTTTTCCTTCTTAAGTTTGTTTTACATTTTTTTTTATAAAAAAATATTTTTATTTAAAATATTTTCAGAAAGTAAGGATGTAGGCTTATCCGTTGTTTTCAAATATAATTAACCTGGTTAAAATTACATTTGAGAAATCTCTTTCTCTTTTCCACAAAATGCTGCGAGTTCATCAATTGCCTCATCTTCGCAAACGGTCGAATCCACGTCAAAACAAACCGCATCGGCCACGCGCCAGATAGACTTGGTTTTTTCAAGGGCCGATTTGTTGCAAGGGGCTAAAATAAAATTTTATAGAGTTCGTTAGTATTAAAAAAAATTTTTTTTTTGTCATTTTATTAGTTGACCGAGTAAACATAACCGTTAGACATTTGAGATCACATGAAATCTTTTTGAGCGCATTATCCTTCTGAGCAATAAAATGTCAATGACCCCCTCCTATTGAATGTTGTCGACCTTTTAACTTACGGGAGGGGAAATTACATATACAACGTGTTAAATGTAGGTCACTAGTGCATACTAATTACTGTAATGCATCCTTTTAATGGATACTTTGAAGATTTTTTTGTTTTTGTGTAAATATCCAAAAATAAAAAAATAGGAAAACCAGCAATTATTGTTTTGGGGGGTTGGAGACAAATTTTAAAGAGGTAGAAAATAAACCTTTAATACTTTGTACTAGTACAACTTTGTACGAGTTTTTTTTTTTCGTGTCGATCTTTGGCAAAGTCAAAAGAGCTTTTGCAAATCCTCACCTAGTGTTTTCAGATTGCGATTTTGAATCCCATTCGGCAGGGATTGTGTGGCCAACTGATGCGATGGTTGGTGAGATAACTGAAAGTAGAATTTAAATAGCTAGGTTTTAAAAAAAAAAAAAGTTTTTTCGGCATGTTTTTACAGCAACATTTTGATTTATTACGTTTTAGCTTAAAAAAAATATTATATTATAGATTGTCATTAAATTTTTCTCGTTTATATTATCTTATTATTTTTTTTAAAGTTACTTTAGAAAATCGTTTAATTCAAAATTTCGCCGTAACCGATTATTAAATGTAATAAAAAAAGTAGTTTTGATAAAAAATTTACCTCTGTCCAAAGAAGGCTTTTAGGGATAGCAGGCATGGTGTTGATAGTAAATAAAGTTCTAACGAAATAATTCCGAATAAATAATTTGCGATGAAAATGCGAAATAAATAACTCGGTGAGCAAAGCAGCTGTTTTCATGGAATTGTTGGCAAACGGCACTGGCTTTGGCTTTTAAGCGCTGCGATGGTCTCGCCCATTTTTATTCAAGTTCCGCCCTTTTACTGATTTTCATTGCCTTTCTTTGCGTACGAAACGCCTATTGAAGGTTGTCCTTTCTCCCCTATTCTTGCAAGAAGAAAAAAAAAATAAATGAGTTTTTCTTTTAACTTCGAAGGGTGGTTTGGGGGAGATAAATTTGTAAACAAAGTTTTGCTTTCCTTGAAATATGGTTGTACTTGCGGGTGTAATTTGAAATTTTAGGGGAGTTAGTGGAAAATTTCCAAACTGATGCCTAATAACTTTGCAAAATGAAGGGTTTCAAACCTAACCACAGGAAATAACAGGATGTTATTTTAATAGCAATATAAAATAACAATCAATTGGTTTCAAACAATTGTATCAGTTGCGTAAGTTGCGGCAGTGCAGATCGACGTCAATAATATTGTTATTAACAAACATATTTTTTTAAGTCTTATCAAATTGCGCAAGTAATAACGTCATTAGTATAAAATAATAAGAGTAAACTAATATGAGTCATATAATAGTTAAGAGAAGAGCATATTAATATTAAAAAAAACTTTCTACAGATAACTTTCAATTACTTTGACCTCGTCCATTAATTCTGAATTTTGAAATTGCGGTATTTAATCACGCGTGATGCTTTCATGAGTTGCACATTTGATGTTAAAATAAAATGTAGACTTTTTTTAATAAATAAAATCCTGGAAAAGTTCAAATATGATTCGGCTAATTCTGCTGAATATATCAATGTTAACTGAAGTTGAGAGTTTGTGGGTATTGATTAAAGAATTAAGAATTTCAATTTACTGTAGGTTTGAATATGGTACTAAAGCAAATTTAATACGTTAAATTATTAATTCAGTAAGTTGAAATCAAATTTCATTACAATATTATTGTATTTTACGAGTATTAATTTTGCGAAGCGATTTATTTTTAGACATAATTTTCAATTAAATTGCGTTAAAAAGCTGTAAATGATTAAAATTATCAGTTCGTCGATCATACACTGTATATGTATTTATTTTTTTAAATGAACCAATTCAAAGTTTAATTAATGATTCGTAGCGTGAAATTTTAATTCCTGGTTCGTTCTACAATTAGATCGCTATAGAGAATAAAATTAATACGTTTGAACATTTTTGTATCCTAATTCTAATTTGGGTCATAAAATAATGATAGCTATTGAATTGCTGATGCAATATTCCAGCAGGTTGCAATATTACTTATTTCAAATAAATTTTGCATAATTATTATAAAATTAATAAGTTTCACAGTATTAACTTTACATATTAACTATTACATTGCAATGATTTGAATAATGTCAATTGTTTTACGTAGAAAATTAGAATTATCATTTGAAAGACGAATTGTATTTTACATGATTATGCATTTTATGTCTTTTTTTAAAAAATCAAAAGTAATTTTTTTTAAAATACATGTACTTTTACAAGAATAATATCGATTTTTTTTATATTTAAATTAATGAAGGTTTTTAAATACACGTAAATAGTTTTTCCTAATTCGAATAAATTAATTAAAAATAAAAAAAAATTAATAGATAATATTGAATTACGATACATTTCCGTATTTCTGGTAATAAATTTACACTAATATTATTTGAAAATTTAAAAAAAAAAAAAAAAGTTGTCAGATGTCAGAAAACATTATGGCGTCATCAAAATATAAGCATCTAAATGACGTCATTACGATACGTTAACTTTTACGGAATGCTTCCGAAAATATGGCAAATCTCCGGATAGTCGTGAAATTTAATTCTTTGACGTTTTATAATTTAGAATTATATATCTAGTAATTTCGAACAATTAAAAACAACAATGAGTGTGAAAAGAGATTCAAGTGACGAAGACGAACTCAGCATAGGTATTATAATACAAATGAATACGGTATGTTAAAAATTGAGTTTAAATTCAAAACATTTGTTCGCAGATGTGAGCAGTAATTCTCCAACAAAATTAAAGCACAAAAAGCATAAACATAAAAAACATAAACGTAAGTAGTCATTTTAACGAATCATTATCTGAGCAGATAATTTTTTAATTGTACTATAGGTGATGCCAAACCCTCTCTGAAGCTCAAGTTCAAATTTGGAGCTCAAACATTAGGAGAAAAGAGGTGCGTTAATTTTTGAATACATTTTACTTTAAAGTGCAGTTTTGCCAACGTTTGATTTAATATTATTAATGGCTTTTAGTGTTGCTATAATTCAAGAAGATCTAGTTGAGGAAGACAATCCTTTAATTGAAGGTAACGTGTTAAGAGTTTATCAGTTTTGTAAACTGTTTTGCATGATTATCCAGTTCAATGCTTTTTGAATGAGTGGTGTAGTAATTTATTTTTTTATTTTCATCGTCAGTTGTGGACGATGCTCCACCTGGAATAATTATACCTAACGCTGATAGCGAAATAAGTGACGAAGACGCTTGGTTAGAAGCGTTGGAATCTGGTAAATTGGACGAGTACGATGAATTAAAACGAATGAAAGACCCAGCTTTAATGACTGCCCGTCAGGTATGCTACTGCTTAGATTATTTTTTGTTACCATTATTATAAATCAGTATTTAATTTTATTTAGCGAGCTTTATTAGAAAATAAACAAACTAACCGTGATCCCCAATTACGTGAATATATGATGCTTCCGTTAGGTGCAGAAATATTTGTTAAGAAATCTATTAAATGGAAAATTAATTAAATTATGTTGTTAACAGGTTATAAAGAGAAGGAAATGACCGAAGAAATGATTCAAAAACGAGAAATGAGAGCGAAGAAAAGACGACAACAAGCTCAAGAAAAACGAGAAAAAGACAAAGTACTATTTAAAACTGTTAATTAAATTACGATCAAGATTTAAATTAACTATTGGTTAATTAACAGATACAGACAATTGATCGATTACTCAAAAAGCAAGATCCTAGACCAAAAGGAAACAAGGTATTAGCGTCTTCGTTTATTTGAAATTAAAATCTTTAATATTAAAATACAATGTGCTTTTTTTTAGAGCAAATTAAATAAAAAGTCTGAAACTCCCAAATTTGTTTACGTAAATAATGCGAGTGGAATAACGGTGTCTGTGCCGGTAGGATTTGAATTTCCACTTTGTCAAGCTACACCAGCTAGGTAAAATTCATCTTTTCACAATCATTAGTCATGAGAACAATAATAATTATAATATTATTTGTTTTGCTAATTTTTTTTTGTTTTAGACCATATACATTTAATCCGATCAAAACCTGCGCGGTTTCCGGATGCAAAAACTTGAAAAAATATTCTTGTTCGAAAACTGGCGTACCGTTGTGTAGTTTAGAATGTTATCGAAAGAATTTAAAATATTATTGAAGCAGCTTTATAATATCTAAAGTTTAATAAATTGTGTTTTTATTTATACATTTTATTTTAAAAATTTTTTTTTTTTTGGTAACTTAAATGTGGCGCCACCTAGTGTAAAATATCGTTGAGCATTTATGGTAAAGGAAACGGCATTAGGAGGACCCAGATAAGTGGAATGACAGGAGGGTCACCCAATATCAATATTTTAAAGATGTAAGGTACATTTTATCATACTAATGTTAAGTTTTAATGTAGATGTCATTATCAAGTAAAATTTTAAATATTTGAGGTCGAATAACCGTGAATTAAACGTTTAAGTTGATGAGTTAAGCCTAACTGTGGCTTTGTTTATACAGTAGATTCAAATGTCGTCGAACTTAGCAGTTTCGCAATTTTTTTTATATTATTATTAGCGGCGAACTTTAAGGAAAAACTATACTTTATGTTCATTTTGCTAATGATGATTGCTATTGAGGAAGTGTCGTCTATGTCTGATGGAGCAACAACGCGGCCTCGGTGTTTGCAAAACGATTTCATTCGAGAATCGCGTTTAAGTCTCTTTCTGAATGTTTGTCAATTATTAATATTATTTCTTCGCTATTGTTGTTAATCTGTACTTGTTGAAGGTCATTTTACTAATGCATTTGGTTCATTCGTAGGTTATCATTCTTAAAGGTGCAGTGTACGAAAAACATTACCAGGCTCGTCTAAATGATTACGCAATTTGCGAAGAAAAGAATCTCGAGTAATTTGTACTCCCCAAGTTTTAATAGATGCGTCATAGTCGAGTTTGAGTAACATTTATTTTAAAAAAAAGAACCAACTGTGGCGTTAAATCAGAATTAAATTCATGGCTACTGTCGGTCACCAACAACGTCCATCGCAACAACAAGCGTCTCAGCCCACCACTCAGTTGGAATTCAATCAAGCCATGAAGGATTTTAAAACCATGTTTCCAGAAATGGACGAAGACGTGATCGAAGTAGTGCTGCGAGCTAATCAAGGAGCGGTCGACGCCACTATCGATCAATTGTTAGCGATGAGTACTGACAATGAAAACGAAAGAATTCGCAGCGAGATGGACGCCGCGGATAACGCCGAAGCGCCTCCTGGTTATTCCCCGACCACTCCACCTCCCACCTATCAACAGGCAGTGCCATATTCTCAACAATGCAGTCCCGGTTCGGCTATTCTTAACGCATCGTATTCCATCGCGTGCAGGGATTCGAAAGCCGGCGCCGGGGCTTTGAACACTTCGTTTGGCTCTTTTTCAGATTCAGCAGGAAGTCGAGGATCGACACCTCCGCCGTCACTTTCGACTAAAAGTGCAGCACGTCGATTAGCGAGCGAAAAGGACTCGCAAACGATTAAGTGCACTAAATCTCCATATTCATCGCTTAGGAAAACAGATGTGCTCAAAGAAAAAAAACAATGGAATCCTCCTCTTTTAGGACCTCTACCCGTTGATTTTTTAAGATTACCGATACATGTAATGGCAAAGAATCCTGGAAAAAAATCCAACAAATCCAGTAAAACGGTAATAGATTTATTTTTATTTATTTCCTCTTCAATTGTCAAATGGAATTTGATTTTGTTAGCATGATAAGTGATTAATAACTTCTAATGTGATCACATTTTAATGTTCTGCTAGAAATAGATTGCATTATGCTTGCAGTTAAGATTAAATGCTTTTTGAGGCCAAATGTTGTTGTTTTTTGAAATTAGTTGCAGAGGTTATTGAAAAAAACTTTTAAAAAATAATAATTTTTTACTGGAAAGGTATGTCAGCGTATTTTATAAAGTTATTAACTTTTAAAAATTATTAAGAAGTTTATTGTGAGGTTTTTTAAAAAATAAATGTTAAACTTAGCTATAATTTAATTGGCGGCTGTTTTTTTAGCATGAGACATAATATACAGTGCATGTACTGTAATAAAGAATTGAGAAATGAACAAAACAAAATAACTTAAGATTACAAAAATATTTTTTTTAATACATGTCTTGAGGTTATAATTAAATTTTATTTGCTTTTTCTGTTCTGCTTTTTTCAATTTTTTGTTTAGGCCAATGTGGTGCATTAGAAATGGTACATTAAAATTTGTTTAATTAAAAAGTGGTACACGTATAATAACGAAGGTTTCATTTTTGCAAATGCATAAATTTATTGATTTAAATGAGTTTTTAAGAAATGTCATGTTTGTACTGTATTTAATTTCTTTACAAGACTTTATGTTAGGAATGAGGTCATTGAATTTGAATAGATGCATTTCTCCAGTTCATTATAAGAATTTGCAATTTTTTCTTTCCTTTTACTCTTAATTCAGGTGTAAATCATTGGCTACCAACAGTAGTGACGAGCACAATTTTAACGTGTAGTTAGATCTAACGCCTTCGTTTATCACTCTTTTTACTCCCTTTCCTTTCGTTTAACCCCTGCGGCTGTAACAAAATTCTATTTTCGAGTTTGTAGACGTTTTTTTACCCCCTCCCAATTGTCTTGTAGAATTTTTTTTTTGTCCATTCGAAACAGACACCGTGCATGGTACTAACAGTGACTACTCTCTGGCTATAGTGTTTGTGTACTTTCATTCCTACTATTTTAAAGAATGTTTTCGTGTTGTACTTTGTCGACCGCTGCTGAAGATGTTTTTGAGGTTGACTAAAGTTTTTCAACTTTAATAATGATTGAATTTGATGTTTAATAATTTTTATTTTTATATTTTTATATATAAATAAAAGGGAACGAAAATGAACACTGTTCTATGTTCAGAAGTATTGCAACAAAAAATAGAAGAAAATGAGAAACAGCGAAGATTGAGCACTTCTGAAGACCCAGAATTGGTGCAATATTTGGAAGATGAAAGAATAGCTTTATTTCTTCAAAATGAAGAGTTCATGAAAGAATTGAGATCTAATAAAGATTTTTTGACTACGCTAGAAAAAGGTAACTTTTAATTATTTCTTTCTTTCTTTTTGAAGTAAAATTTATATTTTAAGACACTCATCATACGGGAGATGATTGGGCTCCAACGCTTAGTGACGTTGGTAAAGATGATTTATTTACTGTACCTTACGGTACTTTATTTTTTTAACTTTATTTAAATTTTTTTTTTTTTAACTTTTAGAGGATTCAGACAGTGACTCGGAGAAACCACCTGAAGTTGTATCTGCTTTTCCTTATTCTAAACCATTTCCTACCGAGGAATCCGATGCTGTTTTTAGGGAGAAGCTAAAAAACATGGGAAAATGTAATTAGTTTTAATTAGACATTCGTTTCCATTTTAAGGCTAATAATTAATTAATTTTTTGAAAAAAATGTAGTATCTCGAAAAAAGTTTGCGCAACTTGCTCGCTTGTTTTCGCGGCAGAAGCGACGAAGTGCCAAACAGATGTATCCTTATGCCAGGTGCTACTCAGAATTGCAAGTTTTGTTTTTGTTTGTTTATTTTTTTAAAACAGTAATTAACATTGATACATTTAATGGTTCTCTGATAAATAGCATTTTGTAATGTGAAGTAACTAACATGCGGTGTACGTGTGGAACTAACATTATTTTGTCGACAAATTTTATTTTTTTTGATTTCCTTAATTATATAATATTAGATTGAGCGAAGGATCTACTCTATCAAAGGATAATCTCTTGTTGGATGAAAGTAATGGTAGATCTGATTCGGACGATGAAAACGGACGCCCCCTGAATGAGTATCATCCAATTGTAAGTTTTTTTTATTTTCACGATTAAGTTACCGTATCTTTAATTACATAATTATAATGTTAGAAAAACTCAAGTTTCCACCATCATGGAATCTCAGGATCACCATCCAAATATGATTAACTCAAGTTGAATCTTTGAATTTTTATGTTGGAGGGTGTTAGATCTTTACAAATATTGTAACTTTGTTATCGTCTTTTAACTATCTCATAGTTTAGTAGATGTTGCTCAGAATACTCTTTATTGAGAAACTTCAAAATTGACAAGGTCACAAGATCAAAATGTACATTTTGGAAGAATTATTTTTTTTCTAAACATTATTCTGATAATTATTATTGACCTTGTACTGAAATCTCTTACGATTTTAATTTTCTTTTTTACACTTTTTTTTTTTTTGCAATTTAAGATTTCTATTGAACTCTTTGAAGGTGATTGTATTTAATACAGTTTTATTCGTTGGATTTATATAAATTATGTCTTATTTGTTACTTGTATATTTGAATGGGAGCTTTTTGACAGGTGAAACTTTTTTAATATTTTTACCAAATCAACGTATATACAATTTAGTTATCAAATATTTTTTTTTAAAGTAGTGTTTCCAAATTACCCAAATTTTTAATATCCGGGTAACCAAGTGTTTTTTGAAATACCTACCCGGGTAGTTAAAAAAAGGTTAAAATGAAATTATTAGAATGATTTTGTCTTACTTTTCTGTAATTAATATCTTGAAGTGATTGTTACATTTTAAAATAATATTTGCCTTAATTTGTTTCAAATCACATTATGTAATAAGAAATTATTATTGAAAATATACTTATGTTTATAAGTAAAGCAAATTTTATAGTTTTTATAATTTTTAAATTTGTATTTTAAAAAGAGTCCCAAAAATTCGCCAACAAGTCTAATACATTTTCACCTCCAAAAAAATTGTGATAGTAAACGTTCTAAAAGTGCTAAAAATGATTATATAAACAGCCTACCCGACTAAATTACCCAGGTTTTTGAGAAATCTCTGAATACTCAGTACTCGATTTTGGAAACACTATTTAAAAGATTATTTTAGATTTGCAAGACTAGATATTGTGAGAATGGAAAACTTGAGGCGAAACTAAAATGAATTTTTGAAAACTTTTAAGATTTTACTTAGTTTTTTGCATTTCATATGAAAGTGACCGTCAATATGAAGTTACAAAATTATTTAATTATTAGTGATTAAATTAAGCAGTTATAACAACGTCATAGTTGTACTTTTTCACGTGCTTTTAGCATTCGTTGGCGTGCTCTATGAAAAGCCTCTATTACTTCCGCTACATCTTTTTGGAGAGTGGAGAACCGAGTAGTTCCGGTTGCCGAGAGATAGTACTTGTCTATTTCAATTGATGATTTGCTAAAAGATTTATAAATCAAGTTATTATAATTAGTTAGGAGTTAGTATAAATTAATATACAGACTTATATTGTTGGACAGTATGCAATCGGACTTGAATGACTCCACTGGTTTCCGTCTTCATTCCATACCGACTTAAATGACTGCTCTGTAACAACACCAGTACTAGTACTACTTAGCACATTTGGATTTACGATCAAT
>JAQGAY010001735.1:0-13017 GCA_034698085.1 Polydesmus angustus
TGTGACAAGTGTGTTTATTACGAATGATGTAACTGAAACACTTTTTTTTTTCTCCTTCTCGCGCAATGTTTGGAATGTAATCACGTGACCACGTAAAGACCAAACCACTCTAAAAAAAATACATACATACTAAATTGACCTACATTTCACTTTCATCTATTATTTTTTGAAAGAGAAAATAATTTTTCAAGTAATGTTCTTGGTAACGTAGTTTTAATTCATTGTTATCTGTGTTTTCTCTGAGAATGTGTTTCGAAATAGCCACTTGAATGAAAAGATGTAAGAAAAAAAAAAGAGAGAGTCGTTGTCTGAGTACATTAAAGCGTATATAATAATATTTCGTGCATTTTTATTTAATAACTATGCAGTGTGGCGAGTGCACTAAAGATGACTCTTTGTAAAAAAATTTAATAAATAATGTTCAAGTGGCTTGCAATGATTCATACAAGTGTTGACCTTTCTTTTCTCAGCAAAAGGGTTGACCATCCCCAATTCAGGGCCTCAGTGGAGAATGCTAATCACGCACGTTTTACTATGCTATGTTTCCACCTTGAAGATTATACGTCCAACATTTTTTTATCTTATGACGTCAACATCTGGTGCCACCCATAAAAAATACAGTCGTGTTGTTGGTTTTTTTTATAAGTGAACAACTATTAATTAATTTTTTTAATACAGTATATAAAAAATAAAATGGTTAAAAAAATTAACATTAATTATGGTTCTCTGTATTGGCAATGATATTATTGTTTAGGGTGGACACTGTAAAAACATTGATAAATTCTATATATTCGTTAGATAATAAAAAATTAATAAACTTTTACGTAATTCATGAATATCTAATTAAAATTCACTTAAATCATTGAATTGCTAGTAGCACTGACTAATAATGGTGCCGCCCAATTTCAAATTTTTTTAAAAGAATGATATGGATATTTTGCTGACGAATTGGTCATTTTCACAAAGTGTTTGAAAAGTTTTATTTCTAACTTAAAAAATTCATTAAATAATTTGTAATTACTTACATCCTATTTGTCAATTAATCCGTTTTTAATAACTTTATGAAAATTAAGTTTATTTTTGCAGTTTACAACCAAATTGACTAATGATAGTATGATTTATGGAATTAGATCATTTTAGAACTGGACGACTCTTTTGTTAAACGCCAACTAATTAAACATAACTAAATTACAAAAAACATTTGCCATGCAGCAAAAAAGTCATTTACTAAAAACTCGTAAAAACATTATTCCAACTTTAACAGCAAAAAAATGCTCATTACGTTCACATAAATTTTCTCATAATACTTAATAGGCCTTTACAATTCCTCATTAAACTCATAAATTATAATAAACATTCACTCAACTCTCGAAAATTATTATTCAAACCTCTTCTAAAATAGGGGTATCGTGTGATAAACATTGTAATCATTAAATTCTTAAAAAGTTAAAATTTACTAAAATTTATTACAATGCATTCGGCTTTTATATAAGCTCTCAAAGCAAAAAAAAAAATGACTAAATTTGATAGAAATTCACAAAATTAGATTACAATCGGATTTTAGTGGTTTATTATGCTGCTTCAAACCTATAGTTAAATCGGAAGTGACTAACATAACCTGAGTCAACAATTAAAAATTTTTTCAATCAGTTCATCAATGATTATTGTCATGATGGCAAAACAGTTTTGAACTTTTGTATGACTATGCCGTAGTAATATAGTATTTCTACAAGTTTCTTGTGTAAACTCAGCGTAAATGTAAGCTAGTTTGAGTCAAGTGCATTATGTAGTGAACGATATGGAGCCTGGTCATGAGGCAGCTGGTTGGCCTTGTTCATCCTAGCAGAAGGATGCACGCACTGTTACCGTGGGAAAACAGTGACGATGTGAACACAGCCGACTCCTTTTTCTTTAGTTTCCTTTTTTTTTTTAATATAAAATTTTTTGAAGGGGGGAGAGGGAGAGAGGAGAAGTTTTGTAAATTTACTGAATGAACAAACGAAACTGGTGTTTAACTATTGAAACTTTGCTTTACACACTTTTTTTACTCGCGACCCAATATTTTTATTACCGGTAACTTAAAAAAACATTTACTTCAATCTTATACAGTACAGTACTGTACTTTTTGAATTTTATTATTAAGGATAGACAAAAAATACTTGTTGATTTTTATTATTTTAAAGCGGTGAAACAAAATGAATTTAATATTAAAAGATATTTGAGCATACTGCATAACATTATCATAGTAACTATGACATTAAAAAAATTCTGAAAAAATTTAAATTTAAAAATAACTACATACCGTATAATAATTATGATAAATTTTAGCATTTTTGAAGGTTTTTTTTAAAAAAATGACATTTGAACACTTAAAGAAAATATCTGTTGAAGAGCTAATTATTGATTATAACGTGATTTAATTATGGAAAATTTTCCTCCACTCAAGAGTTGATCCGCGTCCCGTTACATGTATTTGGAAAATAATGTTTTACGAGGAAGTAAAAAAGTATCATAGTCGAAATTACTCCGGAATTTTAATCTGTTGGATTCTTTTTTTTTCTTTTTTAATATTATTTACTTATTTTTTGCCCAATTTGATGGCAATTATCGTGTTCACAGCTCCTACCTACGCATACCCGTTGTCTCGTAAAATCACCTGCCCGCTTTGCACTTCAAGTCTCGTTAATCGTGCGCTACACTATGTAATTTTTTCCCCCGGAAACCGAATTTTTACTCATTTTTAAATTTATCCGTTCGCCTTTTCAATCAATCTTTTCTTTTTGCACCAATTCATTTCATAGATGCAATTTACTGCAAATAAGGAAGCATTTAAATTTACTTTTTTTTGATTCGGTATATTTATTTGAACTACATGCATAGGATAAGAGTTAATATGGGGGTTCGTTTTATAAACTTTATATCATTATATGGTAATATAAATAAGAAATAAAATATTCTTGAAAAATCCCAAACAAAACAAACTAATAAAAACAAGCTCATTAATAGTTAAGATGAAAAAAATCAAAAATTTGTAAAAAATAGTACCGTATTAAAATAAAACATTTAAAATGAAAAATAAATTAATTTTACCCTAAAAAATATTTTTTAGAAAATTTCTCAAACGTCCAATTAAATATAAAATTCAAGACAAAATGATATCAGCAGTAATAATTTTATTGCAATTTCAGAAAAAGGAAACAATCTCAATTTTTTGAGACATTTTTAAATCCGTGCACTTATTGTGAAGATTTTCATTCATTTTTATAATTATTTTTTAGTTGGTTTTTTTTATTAATAAACCTTTTTAACTAAGGGGAAGCTAATTATTGAGAAATATGAATTACTAATTAAAAGCATTGGCTAATAGAGCTTTTAATAGGTTAATTGATTTTATTTTATTTTACGTTGTATTCTATGTTGAAATTTTTATGCATTTTTTTTTTTGTTTTGTTTTTTTCATTTCGTCGAATGAGAATTAATCGAGGGATGTTTTGTCTGTTTATTTTTTTAATGACGCGTTTTCACAATCTTGTTAGCATTTTTGTTTAACTTCGTCATTCAAAATAGATTTCGACACGCGAATCAATAGCATTCCGCACTTTTTCCAAATTAACTGACATTAATTTGCTAATTGGGATAAATAAAACCGCTCATTAAATGAAGTTTATTTTTCTCGCACTTACGACTTGTAAGTCAGTAGCGAAAAGTTTAAATTAAAAAAAGAAAGGAGAGAAAGAGAGAGAGCGAGAGAGGGAGGGTAAAAAAATGACGAGATTGAATTGATAGAATTATTATTATGAAAATGTGTTAATTGAGCGCTGACAGATTTATTAGCTCTCAAATTTTGACCTCAGATAATCCAGCAAAAAATGGACTACATTTTTAACGACTCCCTAACATGTTTATTGTTTATAAGATGATCATCCCCAAAAAAAAAAAATTTTTTTTTTTTTGTTGAGACTTCAAATAGCATCAACAATCTTCAGAGGCGCGCGCAGACAAATCTATTAGGAAGTGCACTTCAAATTCAAATGACAGCACAAGTCTTGCTCAAACTTCAAAATACTTTTAGTAATATCTAATAACCAGTTACTGGATCCTCCATTACCAAACTATTTAAAAAGCTCGTTAAACTTATTGTAAGAAATTTATTTTGCTTTTAACGCGCGCTTGGTTATAGAAATGGAAAAAAAACTAACACTAATAAATTTTACTGCACTTGTTACACTTGCCAAACTTTGTTATAAATTTTGTTGAGCACTTAAACGTAATCAACTCAAAAAAGAAATCAAATTTCAAAATACTTTTTAATCAACTTCGATATACTGTTCTGTAGTTATATTGGTTAAACTCAAATAAAATAAAATACGTTCTTAAATCATTATCTTTCTCAATCAAATTACTGCATAAAGCAGTTTTAAAACCTAGAAAACATTGCTAATTGCAATCGCGCAAAACACTCTCTAAACTTTGATAGACATCATCTGAACTCAGAAAAATAATAGTCCTTCAAGTTTGGTAAACATCCATAAATACGTGTATAATTATTATAAAGTATAACTCCCTACCGGTATAATTATTACCGATGCTACACGGTGCCCGAAAAAAACTGAATTAGTATTAAATCTTTTAATATTCTAAATATTTTATGCCACATGGAAAAAGTTTACTTTAAGGACTGTTTTTAATAATTAATGTAGACCTATTCCATTCTGTGTATTGATTCCAGCTTGGTCGAATTCGTTTCATGCCTGCATGTATCATACGTTGATGCACTTCTTCAATATTTTAAATTTAAATTAGACAGACGTCAAGATATGGAGTATGATGCAGGATAAAATTTACTAGAAAAAAAAAAACATACGTTGAAGCCAACGAATAATACAGGCATGGGACGAATTCGATCAAGATGGAATCGGAACAGTAAGTGGTTATCATGTTTGGAATAGAACATTTAAATGTTAAACAAGTCTTTAAAGTAAAGTTTTTCCATGTGTTATTAAAATATTTAGATTATTAAAATGATTTTATACTAATTTAGTGGGGTATATTAAGTTAAATTTTGAAACTTTAAACGAAACGCTTGTATTGAGCTTATGATGACTTCTATTTATTGTCTCTTTAATTTGATTGATTTGTAAATTTGTCCTAGGACGGAAATTATTAAAAAAAAAAAAAAAAAAGTACATAAATTAAACTATTCAATTAACTAAAAAGAAGCTGTTTTATTTCAAAGTTGTTTAGTTTTCATGCACTATTTTTAAAGCGTATCATACATTCATTGTAAGTGCTTAGCTAATTCTTTTTAAAACTTGAGTTATAGTACGTAATATAAGTTCCTACGCTAATCATTAGGCTATGTATATGATGCCTACAGTACAATACTGTTATTAAACGCACAATTTTTAATTGTAACTAAAAATTGAGAAAATGTAGTGTTTTCCAGATTGGGCAATTCCGTGGTATTACTTCTCTTGATATTATTGTACTCTTGTCTTAATTTTTTTTTTCTGTTTTTTTTTCCGAAAGAGCTCGCGTGCGGCTCGTTCCATGTCATATTCATGCTTGCGCACACATCGCTGCTTGGATAAACGACTTATGAAATTATTCGTCTAGATTTCATTTGTTTATCTAAAATTAAAGGGAATGTTAGTTGAAGTAGACGAATTGCTTGTATACGCAACAATGCTACGTTACGAATTAGATATAAAGTTCATTCGATAATAAAAAGATATAAGCGCGGCTCACAACCACTGCAATATGTCATTACATGTACTGTACATCTTATCATTTACCAATTGACGTCAACGTTTATGATAAAAACTAATTGTCAATACGCACATTGTTTTTTTTTTCTCTCTCTCTCCGGTGAAAACCGAATAATAATGTTTTCTTCCATTTTATTTCGAGGAAAACTAAAAGGTTTAACAGTTGGTTTTTTTTTATAAAAAAAAAGAATTTAATCTGGTCTATTTCACTATTTGATTCATGATTTTGAAGAATATATTTTATTTTTAATGATTATTTATAAACGGTTTTTTTTTCTTCAATCTTTACAGTTCACGTATTTATTGTGTGTGGGTTAACGCGGATTATTCACAAGGATTCTTTCCGCCACAGATTTATTATTCTTCAACACTTCCACCAACGATATTCGTCTATTGTTAAATAATATGTAAGTTAGTATTTTGTTTTTTAAATATACTGTATTTCTTTTATATTATGTCTTACTAAACTAGTTCATATTTTTCAAGTTTATTTATTTTGATTGTTGAGTTCAATTGTATTTTGAAAAGAATCAGATTGTTAATTACCGGTATTGAGTAATTTTTGTTTGAACCATATTTTAGCATTAAAGTCATTTTTTTATATATATTTCTTTTAAATAATTTTGTTTAATGAATTTAGTTATAAATTTTGGGGAACTTATTCAATTACGTTTTTCAGACGCCATGTAAAATGGATTTTCTGAAGATGAAAAAAATTTAGATTTACTGTACATATAAAATCAAAGTACGTGCGAGATTATTTGAACTTATGGTTAGGCTCTAATTATCCGAAACGTTATTTAAACCAACTAATCCAAAATTTCTAAACAGTTTTATTATTTTTGAGATTTTGGAATTTTGAGTTTTAAAAGTGCTCAGTACTAGTTAAGTTTTTATTATTTTTATTTTAACAAACGTAGTTTTAAATTTTTAGGTTTTTATCATTTTTGAGATTTTAATGTTTGAAATCATGCATATTTCACAACTACATTTTTTCTTTATTTTAAAAAAATTCTATTTTAACTTTTTATAGTTATTTTTGATTGTCAGAATCACGCTTTATTTTCCCGTTTTATTTCAATTTATTGAGAGTTCTAATTTATATAAAATAGGCTATTATAATACAATCAAATTTATTTAAAAAGAAAGTGTTGGTACGTACTAAATATTTTAATTTTTATTTCTTTATATATTTTTTTTATAGATAGTGAAATTATATTTTGATACAGTCTATTAGTATTCCAAAAAAATATCCCTTGAAATTGAACGATGAAAGAGCTTGGACGACTTGGCTTGCAAATTTCATCGGTTCGCGCTGACAATTTGGAACATCACACCGATGATCAGAAAGTGAAAGCAAAGGGAGAATTCTTAAATCAGGTTTCTAGCTCAGGTACCAATACTAGCACCACATTCGCATCGACGCCTGCTAATCATCAGTCTCATCTGGAGTCGTGCCAGATTATAAACAAAACGTCATTGGTTGAAACCAATCGAACAACAAACGATGAAGAAATGAAAGAGGCGACGGAAAATAGCAACAGTACGAGATCAGATTGCCTGGCTGTGGTTACGCACTCCGAACTGAGTTACAATTACCCGGATTTAGTTGGTCAAAAAAAACAATCTCAAATCGTAAGTGACGTTTATTAACGCATTCATAAAAATAATGTTTAATAACAATGCTTATTTCTCGTAGCAATTGGAGCAGAAAGATGGTCAACTGAGACCATTGTGCGAAGAGAGCCTCAAGATGTCTGGAATTAAAGTACCTGGAGATTTTCCAATGATCGATGACGACGATTGCGAGGAGAATAGTTCGGGGGGAGATAAAGAAAAAATGTCTAAAGAGCAAACGAGCGCGAGACCGGACTTAGTCGAAGCCGTTTTAGTGAAAACCGAGAGTGTGCTGGTGGAACCGATTCCGCCACCCAATCACGTTTCTTCACCGTCTTCCATCAATCATCAACCGCAAATTAGAACTTTAAAGTCAGCTTTAAAAAAGACTAACGTCGTTTCGAACAAGAAAAAGGGTTTGCGAGTGAGTTTCCACGATACCAAAGTTTTTTATATCGATACAGAGGCTGAAGCAAACGCCGAACCGCAATTGTTAACCGTACATAGTTTAGATCTTCCATTAGCTCCCACTGACTTTAGGGTATTTATTCCCGCTTACGATTTTCTTCCGTCAGTTCACGTGCCCACGCAAACGTCGTCTACGTCTGGTGGTTACACTGCCGGAGTTGACCGATCTTTCACTTTCGAGGATGCTATCGTTTCGTTGAGAAGTTACGCGCAGGAAGTTAATAACGGCGGTGACGAGGACGATGAAAGCGAAGGAGAAGACGAAGAATTCGTAGCTTTTACAGAGGCGAGTAAAACTGCAACGGATTTAGGAGTATCACAGTTCGATCAAAGCGTGTCATCTACGAAAGATCCGGCGGAAATGACTACTACCATCGAGAATCATCCAATTGGCAACGTTAAAGAAGAAATAAAACCGGTATGTAAAGATATTAGTAACGTTAACAACGAAGACAAAGTTGCAGATTCCGATGTAGACGAAGGGGCCGTGAGATGTTTGACCGAGGCGAATTTGAGAGAACACGAAATGATATTAATGGAACAAGATAGTTTCATCGAAGTCATCGAAACGTCGGCGGATAGCGAGAAGGAGCCGGAATTAGAAGAACCGATTCCTTCTTCGTTATCGGAAAATGTCGTTCCCAACGAAAAAACTCTTTCGCCTCCGCTTAAAGAATTAATGGTGGATATTTCCACGCTTACGACGAGCAACAACGTCTTATTGAATGGACCTCATTCTAGAACCAACTCCGCCAATGGCGACGATTGGCAGGTTGAACTAAGTCCGCTCAATTCAATTCCCGATAGCGAAACGGAATCGAGCACCTCGTCACAGGACACAATTATTATGATGACGAGCGAAGAGAGCGAGAGGAACGAGAATCATATTAAACAATCGCAATTGAATTTCGATCAGGTCATTAAAAAAGAACCAACACCGAGCGTGGTAGTTAAATCGCGCGAAGTTACCGAAAAAAGCGGTTCGGTGGGTTCACAAGATTCCGACGAAACGTTGAAATACGACGGGAATAATCCGCAGTTAAATACCATTCGAAATATAGACATGGAAGGTAGTTTGCTACAAGCTAAAAATTCGATATATTCCGTGACACATTCTTCTTCTCAATCACAAAGAACGAGTTCGCAAATCAGGCAGCTGATGGAACGCAATGCGATGAGGAGAAATTTAATGCGATATTCAAATACTAAACTTAAAAGATCGACTCCGCAAATTAACGGCGGAGGTGGTAACGATACGGTGAACGATGTTCCGCCTATTGAGAAACAACGACAGTGGCGATCTCAGGACTCATTATTAGACACCATTAAAAAATTAACTTTAGAGGAGATGAGAATTAACGAAGAAAGTGAGGCTGAAAATGGCCAAGATAATAATGGCGGTTATTCGCCAATCACGAACGGCTTTAAAGCTCATTCTCCGCATCAAAATTATTCTTCGAATGAAAGTCGTGGTCATTCCGCGGCGAATGGTACGTCGAACGGGAATTTGAGCATTCAAGATATTCAAAGTTTGTTTAACGGTGATCGAAACGCGGCGGGACGCGATCACGCGAACAAATATTCAAATAATATTTCTGATAATAAATTAGCTTCGAATTTAGAAAGCGTGCCGGGTGATTTAAGACAGTGGAAAATCAGGTCGAATCAATGGCAACAGGTGCACAATAATATGGGTATTTCAAATAACCAAGAGCGTCACGTGAGTAATGGTAATTACTTCCGATCGAGCGGCTCATTAGACACGCTGCAACATTCTTCCGAGAGTAAGGTCGATCCTCATCATCCCGCAACTTCCAAACCATTTTTAAAGAATGGCAATGTGGCTAGGTGCGCCACTCTCAAAGAGCAGTATAATAATAAAGATTTTTACAGAGTATCGTTATCGCAAAATTATTCACAATCGGACGACCATCTGGAAGCGACAAACGACGAAGCAAACGATCAGGTTCGAGACGAGGAATGGCTCGATGAGGCGAACGAGATTCCCGACGAGTTATCGCAATTCGTTCAAATGGATTCGGGACGAACCGAACGGCTGCGAAAACGGTACAGTTATTCCGATATGGATCAATACGACAACGCTGTTAAACTAGCGTCGAATCGCAGGTCTTCAGTGCGAGGGATTAAACCGCGATTCGGCTCGACCAGCGAAATCCTCAAACAGATGCAGAACCAACTGCAACCGCCACCGTTAGCTAATCACCGGCATAGTTCCAGTCACATGACTTGGCCTTACCCAAACGGAACCACCAACGGCTATTCCAATCAACAACGCGAGGCGAACACGAAGTCTTCCGCGCTTCCCGCGTTGCAGGAGGAAATTTACGGTTCGACGAGGTCGAGAATGGTGAATAGTTCGCCGATTTACGCCAGCGCTAGCGAAATTCGAGCTCAGATGACTCGCTCATCTTCTCAGCAACCGATTTCTAACAACGGAGGGCGAACACAAGTGTTAAATAACGGCGTTGTGAGTAATAACATTTATAAACAGCCTCCTCCGTACCAACCGCCGCCGTCGCCGTCTCAGCGTAATAACGGAATGGCGCCTAATGTACCCTTGAAAATTCACACCAAAGATGAAAGAGGAGTTCCGGAAGGCGCTAGTTCTTCACCAAAGGTCCTTACAGACTCTGTTCGGCACTATCCTACTCCTCCGTCGCAATCTCCAACAGTTAACAATGGCGAAGGGTTTAATCAAGCTAAGAGTCAAACGGACAGTGGAGTGGTTTATTACGTTATGCAGGTATAATAATTAAAATTGCGCTTTGGTGGCGCAAAGCGCGGCCGAACTTTTACGATTATTTCAATTTTAATTATTACCTGAATCGGAATTGATTGATCAAGTGACGCGAGCGCACTATATATTATATAATTATAAACCTATTTTAATCAACCGAAAATATATTAAAAAAGAATTATTTTGCATGCAGCGACGTATTTTTCAAAATCATTTTTAACGAATTTAATAATTATTATTTTCTAGTCTTTTTCATCCACGTTTTTTTGTTTTTATCGTTTTTCATAATTTCAAATAATAAAATTAATCGATAGATTTTTTTAAATTGTAATTAATTACGTGCACTGTATAAGTTTTATCAATTCGCATTAAGTAAAAAGATTTTTCAATGTAATCAACAGAAATTTATTTTGCATAAAAATAATTAAAATTAGCCAAATTTGACCAATCTTGTATAATCGAAATGGCAATGAATTTGAAAACTGTGTGGATTATTTACGATTTTTTATCATGCATTATAGTAGTTTTTAAATAGACGGGCTATGCGGTTGCATTACCGGTATTTGTTTGCAGTTATTTAGCCTATTTATACATTACGGTACTGTAGGCCTATTATAAGAGTAATTTTTTTTGAAGACCTATCACAAAAGAAATTTAAAGGTATTGTAGGTGTTGCGTTTATTAATCTTGGTTTCAAAGTTGAACTTTTTTCTCATAAATCGCCATTGTTTTTAGTTTACCTAAAATTCTAAATAATAGCACGATATAATAATTATTATAGTGAATAACCTGAAGATACTCAAACCGGAAGTAATAAAGAAAAACTACTTTGGAAACCAAAAAACTTACAAGTATTAAATTAGGAAAATGAACAAGAAGCTCATCTTTAAATCTCCCATCTGTGAGTTTTTTTGGATATTTTTTAAACCTTAAATTATAATTATTGTTAAAATTCGATGCATTAAAGTGGCATCCTCCTTAGGGTTAAGAATAAGAATACGCGAATTCATTTGACCACCTAACTTCCTAAGGAGAAAATATTTATAATATACTGTAGGCTACTGTTCTCCAATTTGAAGGTAAGTGGACAACGCCACTTTTCACAACACAGGTTAATTAAGGCACAGTTCACCGCAAATCATGCCACCGAACTAGTGATTCCACTTTTCATAAACCAAACTTTAATTCTCACCTTTCACGATGGCTCGCCATGATGTATTGCAATGCCTGTGACACGGATGTCACTCGGTGGTATGGCCTACAATGGGCTGTGGCTCAACGGTAATCCTAAACACTCGTTCACTTTAACAATTTTCTTCTAAAAATATCAAATACCCTATACTGTACAGTATTTAATTATTTATAGTACAGTATTACAGTATAATATGTATTATTAATAACGAAAGTAATTAAGTTCGCATCTTTTAATCACAAGTTCATTATTCACTGTAACTTTAGACATTTAATTAAAATTTGTTTAGAGTTTAGTCTGACCTTCAAGTATCAATAAAAGATTTAATGATATTTCACAAATAACACAACAGTTGGCATTTACAGTATTTTTATTCTTATGAGCAGACTAAAAGCAAGTGAAGGTGATTTTAAAATTTGGTTATTATCGGACATAGAACACTTTACATTTTCAGCTTGGTTTAACAAATTATAAGTTATTAAATTTTCGTTATCGAAAAAGTGATTTTCATTTAATTGAAAATAAACTACTGTAAATAACTTTAACAAAAAAGTAAAGTAACAACAATTTAATTAAAAACTGAATTTGTACAATGTTATGCATGACAAAATAATTAAAGCGAATAATGGGCAAAGATTTATTAATAATTATTACGAATAATAATTATTAGTGATTATATATACAATATTCACATAAAATTATTACTATTTGGGTTCTTCGCGAGCATCGTTAACCTTCTGCCTCTTTTTCGCTCGAATATCCGCTAAAGTTTGTTCGATCGATCTTAAATCCTTCTTGTTTTCACTCGATACTAAAATTTAAAAAAATGTTACATTTTTAATTTGACTTAAAACAAAACCGGGTGACAAATATTTTACCAAATCCAAATTGTTTATTTGGATTGACGACGATTTTTTCTGCGTCTTTGGCTGCTTCACGTCCTTGACGTTTTTCGTATTTTTCCTTTAATAAGGGATTTACCACAGTTTCGTTTTGAGTAACTTTTCTCTTTAGCTCATCTTCTTTTTCCAACTCCTAATAAAATAACAATTTTCATCACAACTATTTAATTATTATCAGCAAATTATTTTACTTTCAACTGTGCAGCTAGTTTTGCTTTTTCTGGATCCCAGGCTTCCCCTCTTCTGTAAGCAGCGAGTTCTTCATCTGACGGGGCAAATTCCTTGAAGATCGAAATTTTTAATACTGTTATA
>JAQGAY010001736.1:0-13011 GCA_034698085.1 Polydesmus angustus
CTTTCTACACAACTGTGAGATTTTTTTATTTATTCAAAATTTGAATGTGAGTTGGTGGCTTTGTGCATTACACTGTTTAATTGATAGCGTTCTAAAAACGGGTTCAGCCCGATAGAAACTTAAATAATGAACCCAATAATTTTGAAGTTTAGTAGCTGCACGCACTGCTTTAATAAAAGGAGAGAAAATCACTCGTAAATATCTACGAGAATTGTGTTTTTTTGTATATTAACGAATACTGTACTAAAAAAATTTAAGAGATCCATAGCGAAATCTTTCTTTTTTTCTTTCTTTTTTTCCCGGGAAAAAATTTAGTTAGTCATTAAAATAAAAACCGAAATTTCATAAGTTACGTCACTAAACTTGACGAGAGTTTTCCTAAACCTGTTTTTTTTTTTACACGGCAAAATTTCAACGCGATTTTTAACAATTAAAGCGGCTCGCCAATTAGTGTTTCATTCATCCCCACCTACCCTCTATATACAATATTATTTTAATTGACCGGAAGTAGCGGGTATAAGAAAAAGTGTGCGTGTCCGCGGAAGAGGCTTAAAAAATAAAAGAAGTTTAAGGCTTACGGCGCTTAAGCCTAAAGCGAGATTTAAAAAAGTTTCTTTCTTTTCGTTTCGAGATCTATGAATAATAATAAAAAACTAAAAAAAAAAAAAACCAAAAAAAAAAAAAAAAGAAAAATAAGCGGAAAAAGTGATTGATTCTACATATAATATTCGGGACTGCTAGGGTTACTGGCTCCTCCTCCGCTGCTACTTACACTGGACAAAGAGCCTTGCGAGCCGTCCCGCTGTCCGCGTAACATATCGTACCGCTGTTTGTAAGCCTCTTTCTCTTGGACCATGCGAGACAATTGTTGTCGCAGTCGAAGCACTTCCGTCTGCAACACCCGGTTCTGTCCTTCCAACTCGTGACGTTGTTGCAGACGTTTGGAACGGCAGTTCTGAGCGTAACCCCTGTTCTTCAACGTGCGTCTCTTTTGTTTCAAACGCACCACTTCCTCTCGCGGAAAGCCGTGCAATTTCTTATTGAGTTCGCGCACGGACAAGCGAATGAGGAGTTCGTCGTCGATGAGGTCGTCGGCGCTCAAGCCGGCCGAGTTACGTCCGCCGTGATGGTGGTGGTGGTGATGGAGGAGGAGGTTGTGATGATGATGGTGGTGATAGTGGTCGTTGAGCGGCGGAAGTGGTTGCAGACCGTTGTTCAGCGGGGAACCCACCGGCGACGACCCGTCCAGCGACAAGTGCGAGGGAATGCCGTTACGTTGTTGCAGCTGTTGTTGACCACCGCCCATGGACAAGCTTTGTAGATGACCGTTTCGCTGATGCTCCAGGGACGAGCAATTGGAAGGCGTGGGAGTGTACTTGCGATTATCATCGTCGTCATCTTCGTCCAAATCGTCATCGTCGTCGTCATCATCTTCATCGTCCCACACGTGACCATTATGCACCATCCCTCCTCCGCCGGCTTCCGCTTCTAACTGACCGGAAGACGGAGAAGGGTCTTCGTGGTTTTTAACGTGGAGATCCAACGGTTCTTGGATGAGGCCGTTGTAACGCATGCTTTGAGTGAGCCAGATCATGTCGTCCAAGAGACCCGGTCCGCTGTTTTTGTTCCCCACCGGCACCATTTGATTGTCGTGCGGGGGCGGTGGTGGTGGCGGCGGCGGTGATGAGGAAGGGTGGGGAGCGTAGGCTACGGTCAGCGAGTGGAATTGCGAGGCGCCGGACAGAGAGGAAGTGGAATTGGAAGGTGAGGTGGGGGATTGAGCGGGGGAGGCTCGTTTTACGTTGACTGGAGAAGCGAGGGATTGTCCGTGCGTGGCTGCCGTCGTGTCTTCGAAGCTGTTGTTATTTGTGGGGGTGACGGGGGTAGTGGTTGAAGGAGCCACCGCGGATACCGAGGGAGGCTGCGGTGGAGGGACGAGAACGGCGGGGGATGGCGGAGCGAGCGAGGGAAGTTGTTGTTGAACGGAAGTGGCGCCTCGCAGGACGCTTCCGATGTTTACACCGGCGAATCGCATGCGCGCTTCCATCTCTAATTTGACCACTTCTTCCAGGTGGTCCAAGTCGAAATCGTTGACGTAGTCGTCGGCGAAGTGACCTATTGTTCCTTCTACGGTGACCTCCATCATCACGATAACGTCGGTTGAACCCCGAATAGAAATTGGATTTTAAAAATAATAATAATTTATTTTTATTAAGTTAATTTAAAAATTTTTAGTTGTTTTTTCGTTGAAAGAATTTGTATTAACTAGCAGCAGATTTTTCGATTGTCCCGGATGTGACGTAACTCGAGCGCACTCATTTTTAAGTCCACGCACAGAAACGCGATGCCGTCGACGATGCACCAAAAGCCGCGACGCGATTACGATTCACCAAAGGGAGGGGGAAAAAAATTATTATTTTTTTTTTTTCTCGAAAAAATTTTTATGTTTTTATTTTACACTTTTTAATGAGATTTTTTTTTTTAAGAGTTAATAATTATTATTATGAATATTTTTTTTTTTTTGCCGTTCACCGTGTGAGGGTTGCGTCCGACGTGATGCTCGCGGTGACGCTGGCTGCAACTTTTTCTTTCGCGCCAGGCTCTGCGCCGTCATATTTATTATGCCTTGCGCGTGACGTCACTCCATCTCCTCCATTGGTTGCGTTGGCACGTCGTGTGCAAACAGCTGTGTTGGATGGGGTGGGTACGTCACGTGAGCCGCTTCACTCGCCGTCACTCGGAGACTTTTAACGTGATGGAAATTCTTTTTCGCGAATTACTGTAAATAAACTGCTAAGCTCACTCAACGCGCTTCCCTCGCTCAACGCGAATTCTCGTCTAATAAAAGTTTATCCTTTTTTTTTTTTTTGGCCGTTCTTTTTTTTTCTTTTATTATTTGTGGATTTTTTTTTTTTTAAAATTGGCTTTTGCAGTTTTTATTTTTTCACGCGAATTTATTGTTTATTTATATTTTACGAGCTTTATGTTCAATTTTTGATTATAAGAAAAATATATCTTTTTTTCTGTTGTAATTCTTATTTTTTTTACTTAAGCGAAATTGTTAAAAATGTCAAAAATATCGGTAAATTATTTAATTATAATTTTTTTTTTGCGGTAAATTAAAAAATATTTTTTAAAAAAATTAATTTTAGGGCAAATGTAATAATTGTTTAAAATTTTATTTTTGCAGGTTTTACTATTGCCAATCAGCGGTACTTCCGGTTTTGAGACTTGGACGGAAAACTTTAATAGCATTCTATTTAAAACGATGTGCGGTTTATGAACGTTCCTCGTTTCTATGGAGACGATTCGCTGGAAAATGAGCTGGGGAAATTAAGGTAATACCAAACTTTAACAATTATTATTAAACATTTAAAAGAAATGATTTAAGAACTTAAATAATATAGTAAAATTAACGAAAAAATCTGGCAACATTGAAGGAAGGTTTTTTAAGTTGCCAACTGCTTTTAAAAAAAATAAATAATAAAACGTAAAATCGAAAACTTGTAAATCTTTGAAAAGAAAAATGCAAACTTTTTTTTAAAGTAGAATTTGAAAATCTTTGGCAAATCTGACAACGTGGTTAAAAACGATAGAACTTAAAATACTGTGGTTAAAAATCGCTTAAAAATATCCTGAAAATTGATTTAGTAAAACAAGGTAATTTTAAAAGTTTGATGAATAATTGCGAAAGTGACATTAATTTGACAACACCGTATGATTTAAAGCAAAAACTTATAAAGCAAAAATGGGGATAAAATATATATTAATTAGAAAAGGCATTGATTTGAGTTCATGAAAACAAAATTTAATTTACAGCGTTGTAAAATCGGGAATTTTACTGGAAATTTGACAACACTAAAAAATTAAGAATTTAACATTATTAAAAACTAAAATCGTATGAAGAGATAAATGACCTAATGAGGGAAAATTTAATACAGTAATGTAAAATATCTCAGAAATCTGGCGACACTGGTAAAAGTTAAAGGTTGTGATAAATGAAGGTGATAAAGCGTGAAATGGCGTTAAAAAGTTGTTAAAAGTCGTTGTAAACATCTTCTCCCCCGCCAGAGGGCCATCCCACGTCGAGTGGGAGTGGTTAAGCGCGCGTCTGGAGGCCGCGTAACGCGAAACGCTTATTTACAACGGGGGAGAGCGCGTTGTGGGAGGGAGGAGAAGGCAAAGGTGGTTTATTTTCGGAAATGACGTCAATGCGCAAGATGCCACCGATTCCCTCCCCCACGGCGCATGCGCGCTGCCAATCATATTAAATATTTGCAGCCGAGAAAAGAATGCTCTCGTCTTTGTTCGCGTCCGCGTTGACCGAGGGAGTGTTGTGTGGTGAGGGGGTGAAAGGGGTGCAAGGTCGAAGAGAGAGAGAGAGTGACCGTGAAACGCTCTGCGAACGTCCCTCGTTAACGGCGCTCAACCCACGTCAAAAGCTGCGATGACGTCAGCGCGCCTATTTTAACTCACGCGCGTTCGTTTGTTTGTTTGTTTTTTGTCTTTTTTTTTCTTCAATAATTATTTGAATGAATTTTTTTTTTACCCCTTCAACGTAATTCACACTTCCCTCGTACTAAGCGGGCTTCATTTCAGTTTTACGCGCTTTGCGTGTCTCTTTTAACGCGCTTTTTTTTAATATTTTCTTTTTAAATAATGTAGAGCTTTTTTAAAACTAATTCCCTCGTCTTAAACGGGCGTTTTATGTACTTCCCTCGCTTTAAGCGGCTTTTTTCATCTCTCTCAGCGGAATTCACCGGAATTGTAAATTTTTTTTACGTTTAGAATTATTAGTTGGGTTTTACGTTTTTGTTTTAAGCGTGCTTTATTTACGTTTGCTATTGTTTTTTTTTTTGTCTTAAGCGAGTTTAAATTTTACATGTATTTTCCCTCGTTTTAAACGGGTTTCTATACCTTTCCTCGATTAAATCGGGTTTTAAATTTTTACCGTTTTCTCTCGTACTGAACGGTATGCGGCTTTCGTTTTTGGCGGGTTAAAAAAAATTTTATTAAACGGTTTGCATATTCATGAATGCTTTAAAAAATAATTAGTACTGTACTGTATTTTGGCTTTGCGCTGACTTCCCTCGCTCTAAGCGGATTTTAAAGCTTTGTTTAAGGTTGAATAATTTTATTCCTCGCGTATTGCTGATTTTCACTGCTTTCCTCAAGCCTCAGTGTTTAAAAAAAAAGTTTCAAAGAAGATTATTTTTTCCTATAAATATTTTCTTTTTCGTTCTAAATTTCGGCTCGTAAATTTTATAAAACTTACTTTAAAGTTAACTTAATGCAATTTTAGAGTTTGTGCAAATTCACGTTTTCGTTACTTTAATTTTTTACAGTGTTTTAGAGTCAATTATTTCAGAAAGCGCTGTTTTAAGAAAATTCTCTTTGTTTAAAACATAAAAAATCTTTTTTTATGCATCGCCTTATTGGACAATAATATTTTTTAATTTTTATTTTTTATTATTTTTAAAAGTGTAGGGTATTTTTTTTTTAGATTGGTCCGAACATTTACGGTAACACATTTTGGTAAAACATTTACGGTAACGAGAGAAATAAGGTAACGAGAGGTGCTGCGCAAACTTTTCCATGCTCGTAAAGACTGCTTTATGAAACTGCATTCATATGGAAAATTATTTTATACGTAAATAAACATGATAATATTAGTGGAGTGAAATTCTAAAGTACAATACATGTCATCTTAAAATCTAATTAATACATGTACGGATAATAAGATTTTGATGGAGTGCGAAAAATGGGGCCCACATTCGCGACACTACACTACCTTTTCCCGCACCTCCAAGGGAGAAGGCTCTCGTAATTAATAATTGTATAGTTTGCTGAAGTTAGTTTTAAAGTTTGCCCAGGGATTTACCAAATGATACGTAGTTCACCATGTTGTATCAATTTTATAAAATGTTTACATGTAAATCTTTCTCTCATTTTTTTTTTATTTTACATGTAAATCAATAATAATTTATTAGTTAATTAGTTCATCGAAAGTTTCGAGTTTATAAGTTTTTATAGGTTTTTATTTTTACATTTTTTTTTAAATGCGAACACGTGTTCACTTAGATTACGCGCACTTTAAGCCGTGTTTCCATATTATAGCTGGCGATAGTAGGGTGCGCGGGAGTGGAGTGGCAGATAACCCCAAATTAAAAAGATGATTCGTTGAGGGGGAGGGGGGGGAGGTTGGATGGTGACGTCAAACGAGGCCGCCATCTTTTGTGTGCGCGCACATGTGGCGGGAATACGTGGGACACAATGAATGGCTCGCGAGTCGTGTCAAAATCAAGATGTCACTTTGACACTTCCGTTCACTCGTCAAAACACCTTTCATCAAATACAGTAAATAGAATAATAATAAAAAAAAACAAATAAAAACATATTTTTTTAAAATAAAAAAAAAATAAAATAAAAGAGAGGGAAAGAATAAAAAAAAAATCCACGTGGAAATACTTCAGTTTTTTTTTATTTATGTTGTTTTGTTTATTTAAAAAAGTTGGTTATGTTGTTGTTGGGAAACGTTTAGCAAATGCTTTGAAAAACAATTTATCATTTTGTATGGCTGCGAAAATCCACTTCCGCTGATTAATAGTATCTCGATTGAAGGTTATAATCGCCTTTAATTCCATTTTAAACGATTAAATGATTGGTTTGTCTTATTGCAGTAGAACTCGGTTATAACCACATCGAAGCAGTACTGCATCGAAGGGAACGAATTTTGCTATACAGTACCCAAGTAATCTGAAATTAAGGGCATGATGGGTTTATAAAAACTGTTGTATTCCTTCAATATGCTATTTGCAGCTACTTTATAGCCAATAATAAGCATCTACTTATACTAACCACTTTTTTAATCTACCGTGCTGTAGCCTACTTATCTACGGTATCACTTTTACAAGATTTTATTCCCACTGTTTTTTAGAAGAAACAAAAACTAAATCATTAGAATTTGATACATGTACGTTGCAAAAATGTTGTTTAAACGCTATATCCAAGGTCGTTATAACCAAGTTCTGTATTAACCATGTATGCCTCGTATTAAGCGGCTTCATTATACAAGGAATGAATTTCTACATAGCCAGTAACAGTTGTCCACTTCCGGTGAGATTTGCAACTACGTTTAACAGTAGTTAAAATGCTATACTGTACTCGTATTTAACGCGGTTTCGTTATGCGCGACGGGAATTTTGTTATCTTTGAGAGGACTTTCGTAAATTTAAATTTTATAATATTGTACTGTACATGTACTCTTTTCTCCGGTATGCATTATATCTGCCGCGTATAACGATACCGTAACACATATTTTTTTAAAGAAAATAATTTACATTATTTTGTAACCATATAGAATTATTATTGATCGAAAACTTACTTTTTTTTTAGGAGCTTAAAAATCAATTGTTTTTAAAAGTTGAAACTTTAAAATGTATTCAAATTAAAAGTTATGATTATTATTGTACTGTACAAATACTACAATGTACTCATATTATGAAATTTAAGTTTAAACTTGTTAAGAATTTTACAAATTAAAAAAAAAAAAATTAATTAATTTCGATTTAATGAAATTTAATTACAATGTATTTAAGTTTACATTTCCGGTGTTTAAAAAGTTTTAAATGTTCTTTGAAATGAATTCAATCATTAAATATTTTTGGTTTTCAAATACCTGTACCGGTACCGGTTTTTTAATAAATTTTTTAAATTTATTTATAAGGAATAATTTGTCGAGCGAGCAATTAGCTTTGAAAGCGTGACTTCCGGTTGCGCGGTGCTCACCCTGTTCCTCGCGTCTAGGGGCTTTTGTCTTACGGAAGCCGCGGCAACCCTTCTTCCACTTCCGGTGGTCGCCATGGCCACGCCGGGTTCAAGGTTTGCAGCTAGCGCGCATGCGCAATTACTGGAAGATTTAAAAATAATTCAGTTTCGAATGCGATCTAATAAGTGAGTGAGGTGGGGGTGGAAAATGGGGAGGGAGGGGAGATACCACATGAGTGGGTTGAGATGCGTCTGAAAATGTGATGGCAAAGAGGAGCTTCCGGTTCGCTCAATCAAATATTAAAATAAATGCAATCAAAATTGAAAAAAAAAAGAATAATTATTTATTATGCATTTTTAAAATAAAACAAATGAAAAAGGTAGACAAAATTGAGACTTTAAATTTGCCTTATAAATTGAGTATAAACTATTTAGAGAGAAAACAAAAAGTTAGCAATAATTAAACAAAGATATTATATCCAAAATTAAAAATGTGCTTCAAAAGTAAGTTGCGAAAAAGTTTCCTGTGGTCAAATTTTGAAAAAATCGATTTGAATGTTAATACAGCAAGCATAATCTACATTAAAATAGTGCAGTTTTAATCCATACAAAGTTAGAATTTGTTTAAAAATAGAGCCAGAACTAGAATCAAATTGAGTAAAGTTTTAGTTAAAAATTTTTAAAAAAAGCTCGCTTTGTAAGAACTTTATTTACTGTGCTCGAAACTCGTTCAAAATGCTGTTAAATCTAGGGGTCTTGTTCGATCTATAGCACAGACCGATTTGAAAACGATATTTATCGTCTCAAAATATATAGCACGTGCATGTACTATGGCTGTGAAATAAAAGAATTTTTTATTTAACTTACTACAGTGTGTCCGTAAATATACGAAGCTTTTAAAAAGCGAAAAAACAAATCCAATTTTAATGAAAAAGAATTAATTTTTTAATATTTACATACAACACCTCCCATTTAAGAATCAAAACAATTTTTAGAATGTGACCTTTACAACTGAGTAAACTTTGACTTTTTTATTCGCTTTTTAATAGTTCGTATATTTACGGACACACTGTATTGTTTTGTATTTATATACATGTGCACATGCGCAGGTGCAAAGCCAATTAATGATCGGCTGCAAATCGTCTCCAAATCGGTTTGTGCTATAGATCGAACAAGACCCAAATTTAGTTCCAAAATAAATTAATGCTTTGTTTAAAATGGTGAAATGGTCTTGTTTTAAAAAGCTTGTTTACAATTATTATTGGAATAAAATCTTGTTCCAAAACAAGACTGAGATCTCAGTTCTGAACTGTAGTAAAACTTTTTCCCCAAAAAAAGGAGTAAAAGCTTATTTTAAATAGAGTAAAATCTGGTTTAAAATTAATGAAGTAAAAGTTTGAAAAGGTGAGAGCTTCCGGTTCGCCCCCCTCCCCCTTTCCTTCGTGACGTCACGTATGTGTCGTGCACTGCGAGGGGCAACGCGGCGGCTAATTAAGCGCTTTGAGCGGAAAAAGCCTTGTTACGCCTGCGCGAGCGTCACTTAGCAAACTGCGTTCGGCGTTACGCTGCACGAGGTAAGCCTAACCGCCATCTTTAAAATTAGATCTACCTGTTTCCGAATTTATCCGTCGCGAGGCTTGCCGCTAGGTGGCGTATTTTTAGCGTCACCCACGACCAGCTCATTTGCGTGCGTCACTCGCTACCTGACATTTGCACTCATGGCAACTGTGTCACCGTCACAACCTCAACGCTTCTATCTTCTTCGTCATTTTTTTATTAACACTTTTTTTAATATCAAAATGTCGATGACGTCAATTGCCTCTTTTTTTTTATATCTGAAGATTTTACGCGGGAAATACCGATCATGCGCCAATTCATTGTTTAATAATTATTAATGAGAAGAAAAAGAAAGCTTCCAACTAAGTTTGATCTTCTTACTCGGCCGAGTGACGTTCATTCATTTCGAAGCGCCAATCGATTGAGTGATCTTTCATTGACTCGATATGCAATTGCGCTTATTCGGTCGAGTGATCCTTTTACTCGCCACTTGAGTTTGCTGTTTATTTTAGGCCAACCACATAGATTCTTTATATGGGTTGTTTTTCTACTCGGTCGAGTTGGATATTCGAATTTTAATTTTTTTTTATTACAACCGCTGCTGTCTTGATTTGATTCGTCCGAATGAAACAATTTTGATTTTTTAGTTTAGTTAGTTAATCGTAATTACAAATTTATTATTGCTATTTTTTTTTTGGCGTGATGCTGTCTCCGTGATGTCTTGGCGGCGTACTTGTTGGCGGCATATTGTTGTGGTCACGTATTGATTTTTAATCTAATCGCTCGTATTATTTTAACGACTTGTCCAATTAATTTGTATAATTATTTTCTACTCATTTGTCGATCGAGTGGTTTCAAGAGCATTTGTTCGTTTTTTTTTTGTTTTTTTTTTTTGCATTGACTTGGCCAAATAATGACTTTTATGTCTACGTTTTACCTTGAGTGTGGCATTCTACTACCGTATTTTGGGTACTTTTTAATGTTGATTTCTTTTTACTTTTTTTTCTTCTTTTAGTACGGTTAAAATGCAGCTTTAACTCGCTGTTGTGCCTTAACTCGGTCGAGTAGCTTAGTCAGGAATCATTTTATTTTACATTAGCAGCTCGAATTAGTCAAAATAATTCTTTTTAGATGGCATTTTATCTCGGTCGAGCGTTTTAAAATTATACCCAGCTCGCTCCAGTTGGTGGAGTAAGTACGTTTAAAAAGAAGATGGTTTTACTACTTTTAACTATTTGAGACTTTTAAACATCTGAATGAGTTACCATGTTAATGTCGTTATACTAAATTTCTCTGTAAAATAGCGCAAAATTAAAATCTTTACACTTGGTATAAAATTACTGGTAATATCGATAATTAGTTAATAGGTATATAGAGACGAAAGCAAGGCGGAATACACCGGAACGGCATTCCCTGGATTAGAAAGAAAGGCAAGAAAGAACAATAGTACTCCGTAGTAGTTTTTGGTAATCAATGAAACAAACATCAAAACACGAAAAGCTCCCCGCAATGGATAGCGGTGCTTATTAGGGAATTATGATTATGAATCTTGTGTCAACAAAATGCGCCCCGGTAGGACATTTGTTCTGTGTTCACCCCTATAAAATTTATAATGCGAACGACGTCATATTAACATTAAAAAAAATTATTTTTGTTTTTGGATATCAAATATGCAAGCTTAATACTATTTACGTGTAAAGGGGAGCCCGGAAAAAAGTTCACATTGAACATCAATAAAAGCGTTATTTGCGATATCAAATCTCTCTGGTAGAAATACCGTAAGTTTTTGTTTCAGCACCGTTATTCAGTTGAAGAACGAAGAAAAAAAAAACATAAATTATAAAAAAAAATGGGTGGCTGTGGGAAAGGGGGAGAGAAGGTTAAGGGGTGCGTGATGAAGAATGCATTAGGCGGAGGTAAGTTGCGAAAATGGGATGCAAAGGTTGGAGATTAAATTCACCGCCATCATCCTCCTTCATCCCATACCATACCATGCTCTTCATTCTGACTCCCGGCCAACTAAATTAGGAATAACATCCACCCAGCGCCGGATGTGCAAATAGATGCTGCGGGGCCCCCATAAGAATGATTTATAGAAGACTAACCAAATCATTCGAAATACATTAAAATTAGTACAATGATTTTTGCCACTAACTATATTAGCATTCCTCGCTAAAGGCTGGAAAAACAGTAATTTAAATTTGGGATTAATTCATAAAACTTTAAAAAACAGTCGGTAAACTTTAGAAAGCACTCTCTAAACTTTAGAATACAATCTCTAAACTTTAAAATTCATTCACAAGACTTTAGACAACAGTGGCTTAGCTTTCGAAAACAGTTGGCAAACTTTCTTAAACAGTGACTTAACTTTCGAAAATAATAACCAAGCTTTAGGAGACAGTTTCTATAGCATTAAAATATAAAACGTGGCCATTAAAATCCTGACATTAAATAGTTTTTAAATGTAAGAATGATTCACTAAAATTTTAAAGTCAGTCACTTGATTTAAAAACCATCATTTAACTTTCAAAAACAGTCCCTAGAGCCCCTAAAATTGCTAAAGCCAAGTGATAGTCACTAAACAATTAAAATCGGTTTTTTTAGAATTAACTATAATCCGTGACTTAAACTCAATAAAAAAGCCAATCAAATTTCAGAAGAGCAAAAGAAAAGTCACTAAACTTTGAAAATATGACATTACTGCTACTTAAAGTCTTGCCACTAAAATTATGAGAACAGTCATTTAAAAAAAAGCCGTCACTAAGTTATCTTAATTTTTTGAATTTTTCTAAAGTGTTCTCATTAATGTAAATGAGTTAGGCCCACCGCACTGATTCCTCCGGCCCTCTTATCCTACTCACTTTGAACCTTCACAAATCCTAAACAACAATTCAAAAAAAAAAAAAAAACAAGGAAAGAGGAGGAATGAATTTAGGGTAGGGGGTGGATGGGGGATAAAAGGGGTGGGTCATAAAAAGTGCTCGTTTCTTTCAAACAAAACAAAGGTTTGAGCAGACGACATTCATGCGCATAATAATGTCGATCTCCCTCCGCCTCATTCCTAAACCACCCAACCATCGCGTTTAAATCTTATTGTCTTATGTTTTGATGTTAAAAAAGCGTATTAAGATTTGTATATCATGTCCAAAATTTCATCTCGTCCAAACGTTCTGGGCCATTAACATGCACACGACAACGACTATCCCTACGACGCCACGCTGCTCCTGCTACAGTAGCCGATGGGAAAGAGTATTCATCTCCATAAAAATGGACCTTATTGATTATCCGTTTGCGTCGGCGGAAAACGCGGAGCACCAAATAAAATAAACAACTTTTCAACTAACTTTAACATAGAATTTTTCATTAAAATTTTGAAAAATGGAATTTGCATAATTATTATAGTATTATTATTGTAGTAAGATTAAATTTATTGGGTTTGTTAAATTTCTCGATTTTTTGGTTGCGGTAATTTTTTTCTGGCGGCATTTTTATTACTGCTTTAAATGAAGAGATCCATCGTATAATTTTTATATGGTGTTAAATTTTAAATGCGATATTTTAATTTGCCGCCATTATAACGTGTGTCCGTAAATATACGACTTTTTTAAAAAGCGAATAAAGAAGTCAAATTTTAATGAAATTGAATTCATTTTTTAATATTTACATACAACAACATCTCCGATTTAA
>JAQGAY010001737.1:0-13010 GCA_034698085.1 Polydesmus angustus
AAACTTAAATTATAAGGAAAACTTAAATTATAAGGAAAACTTAAATTATAAGGAAAACTTAAATTATAAGGAAAACTGAAATTATAAGGAAAAAATAAATAGCAAGGAAAAATTTACCTATGAGGATAAATTTCATAGCGAAAAATTTCATTATAACGAAAAATTTTATTATAAGGAAAAATTTAATTATAAGGTAAAATGTAATTATAAGGAAAAATTTAATTATAAGGAAAAATTTAATTATAAGGAAAAATTTAATTATAAGGAAAACTTAAATTATAAGGAAAACTTAAACTATAAGGAAAACTTAAACTATAAGGAAAAATTAAATAGCAAGGAAAAATTTACTTATAAAAATAAATTAAATTTTCATACCGTAACGAAAAATTTCATTACAAGGAAAAATATAATCATAAGGAAAAATTAAATAACAATTAAAAATTTACTTATAAGGAAAAATTTAATTGTAACAAAAAATATCATTACAGTATAAGGAAAACTTAAATCATAAGGAAAAATTTACTTATAAGGAAAAATTTACTTATAAGGACAAATTTACTTATAAGGAAAAATTTACTTATAAGGAAAAATTTACTTATAAGGAAAAATTTACTTATAAGGAAAAATTTACTTATAAGGAAAAATTTACTTATAAGGAAAACATTAATTTTAAGGAAATTATTTTTTATTTTTAGTTCAGGAAGACAACGAAAGGAAGTTCAGTCTGAGCAACGTGGAATTGGACGACGTGCTGGACTCCCTCTTGGCCCTGCCCTCCACCAGCTCAAACCGGATCTCACCCTGCTCCAGGTACCTCCCTCCCGCCGAGAAGCCGCTTACGGTGTGGCCAGCAGCGGTTCAGGCGCAGCTGCAGGTGCCCAGCGCCCCACCGCTCGAACCGGAAGAGGAAGAGACGGAAGCGGAAGAGGAGGAGGAGGGCAGCGAGGGCTCCTCCACCTGCGGCTCCAGCACCGGATCCGGAAGTCCCAGCGGCTGCTCCTCCGTGTCCTCCGTCTCGCGCACCGCCGCCTGCACTTCCGCCACGTCGGCCTCTACTTCCTCCTCCACTTCCTGTTCGCACCCCTCCTGCAACAGGGACTCCTCCTCCACGGCCACCGACCGACCGGAAGAGACCTCGGAGCGACCGGAAACCACCACCAGCCACACCCTCTCCACCACGCACTCCACCGACGAGTCCACTCTCAACAACGAAGAACCGCTGTCCGAAGGGTAAGCCACGCGCGCAAACCAAGTTCCAGATTGTAAATAATCGCGTAACTGGAGTTTTAAAAAGCAAACATTTGCGCAAATCAAAATTTTGGCGTTAAGCATTCGCGTAAATTAAAAGTTAGGCAGAAAACATTCGCGCAAATCTAGTTTTAGCCAGTAAACATTCGCGTAAATTAAAATTCAGGCAGTAAACATTCGCGCAAATCATAATTTTGGTATTAAACAGCCGCGCAAATCAAATTTTAGCTAGTAAACATTCGCGTAAATTAAAATTTAGGCAGTAAACATTCGCGCAAATCAAAATTTTGGCAGTACAAATTTGCGCAAATCAAAATTTTGGCTTTAAACATTCGCGCAAATCAAAATTTATGCAGTAAACATTCGCGCAAATCAAAATTTTGGCTCGTAAAAATTCGCGTAAATTAAAATTTAGGCAGTAAAAATTCGCGTAAATCAAAATTTATGCAGTAAAAATTCGCGTAAATCAAAATTTAGGCAGGAAAAATTCGCGTAAATTAAAATGTAGGCATTAAACAGTCGCGCAAATCAAATTTTAGGCAGTAAAAATTTGCGCAAATCAAAATTTAGGCAGGAAACATTTGCTCAAATCAAAATTTTGACAGTAAAAATTTGCACAAATCAAAATTTAGCCAGTAAACATTCGCGTAAATCATAATTTTGGTATTAAACAGCCGCGCAAATCAAATTTTAGCTAGTAAACATTCGCGTAAATTAAAATTTAGGCAGTAAACATTCGCTCAAATCAAAATTTTGACAGTAAAAATTTGCACAAATCAAAATTTAACCAGTAAACATTCGCGTAAATTAAAATTCAGGCATTAAAAATTCGCGTAAATCAAAATTTAGGCAGTAAACATTCGCTCAAATCAAAATTTTGACAGTAAAAATTCGCACAAATCAAAATTTAGCCAGTAAACATTCGCGTAAATTAAAATTCAGGCATTAAAAATTCGCGCAAATCAAAATTTTGGCATTAAACATTTGCGTAAATTAAAATCCAGGCAGTAAAAACTCGCGCAAATCAAATTTCAGGCAGTAAACATTCGCGTAAAACAAGATTTAATGAGTAAGCTTATTAAATGTATTTTAAGACACTTCTTTCTAACAACCAAAATTTGTTTTTGGCCCTATCATAGGTCGACGTTCCCCCCGCCCCCTGGTGCCAGTGAGCTGCAGCAGATGATGTGCTTGTACGAGGAGGCCGGTGGCACCAGCAGCGCCCCTGGTGAAGACTTGGTGATCCAGGCGGACGAGCAGCCTTTGTGCGGCCAGGCCCAGCCGCAGCAGACGGGGCGCACGCGGCGCTACCCGCGGCCCGACTACTTGGACAACCTGAGCCTGGTGCAGTGCAGCAGGGGCGGCTGCGAGCGGGAGATGGAGATGAAGGAGGCCCGCAACCAGTTCAAGACGTGCCACAACTGCTACACCTTCTACTGCTCGCGCGAGTGCCGGAAGGAGCACTGGCAGCTGCACCGCACTTCCTGTATGTACGGCCGCGTGAGGTCCTTATGCAAACAGGCCCTGCAGTACTCGCGCGAGAACGAGCTGGTGCTGCACGGCCTCACCAGGATCGCGCGCACCGGCCTCCTCACGCAGGGCCCCGGCTTCGTCAAGCTGCTCTTCCGCAACACAGACACCGCCATCAGGTAATCGATATATTAAGTATCGATGTTTTTGAATAATCGATTACTGTTTAATATTTTCAATGTTTAATATGAATAGTATTGAGGTTTTAAAAAAATCGATTATTTAACTCGAAGTTTTAATGTTTTAGACAAGTATCGATTTTATATATCGATGTTTTTAAATAATCGATTACTGTTTAGTATTTTCAATGTTTAAAAAAAGTATTAAGTTTAAAATATCGATTTTTTAAATAAATCGATTAATATGATTTTTTAATGTTGTAGAAGAGTATTGAGTTCAAAATATCGATTTTTTTTGCATTCATTTATAGGATTTAGTTATTGATACTTGTATCGATTATTTTCTTTAAAAAAATTAAAATCGATTTTTGAAACGGTATCGATATTTTTATCTATGTTTAAAGCAATATCGATTATAATTATGTAAAAGGTATCGATATTTTTAAAACATCGATTATTATTTTAAAAAATTTAATATTTTAACGGCAACATTGATAATTTTTAACATCGATTATTTTGATTGATTCAATAATCCCCCCAAAAAAAATCGATTACTAAATGTATACTATCGATACTTTAAAAAATCAATACCATTAAAATCGTTTTTTGAAACAGTATCGATATTTTTATCTATGTTTTAAGCAATATCGATTATTTTTATGTAAAAAGTATCGATATTCTTCAAACATTGATAACTTTTAAAAAATCAGTATTTTAACAGTGACATCGATATTTTTTACATCGATTATTTTGCTTCATTCAATAACCAAAAAAATCGATTATTAAATTTATACTATCGATACCGGTATTTAAAAAAAAAACACTATATTTTCGTAGCTTCAATACTTTTTCACAGCATTATCGATATTTTCTTAAGATCGATTATCCTCGCATATTAATTTAATAAAGATCGATTTTTTTGTTGATATAATCGATACTAATAGGTTGTTTGTTGTTTGTTGTGTAGGTACTTGCGCGAAGGCCGGCCGCAGCTGGAGGATGGTCCTATCTACGTGGGCTGGAGGAACTTCCTGCCGGAAGAGATGGGCGATGACGTGTACCGGGTGGTGGTGCAGCTGTGCCAGAACTACGACCCTGCCAACAAGTTCATCTTGGTGGTGGCGGTGTTCGTGACGCGCGAGGTGCCGCTGCGCACGGTGCCCCACTGGGAGAGGGAGATCATCGCCAAGTGTGCCAAAATCAGCTTAGCCAAGAACGGAGGGGGCGGAGACCAGGAATACCTCAACAACACCCTGGTAGGCCTAACCAACACTCAATTCTAGAAATTGTACTCTTTTTTTTTCTTCTAGAAATTGTACTTTGTTTTCTAGAAATTCTGTTCTTTCTTCTGGCGCTTGTATTTATTCTTCTAGAAATTTCATCTACTGTATTTCTTTAAGTTTCACCTTCATTCTTTCTTTTAGAAATTTCCCTCTATCTTTTAAAAACTTTATTTTTCTTTAAAAAAATGTTATCATTTTTTCTAGAAGCTTCATTTTTTTTTCTAGAAATCTTTTTTTTTTTTTTTTTTTTGGGAGAAATATTGCTTTTTTTTTTAGAAATCAGGTTCTTGTAGAAATTTCATCATTCTTTTTAGATAGTTCATTTTGTATTCTATAAATATAATCTTTTCTTATTTTTTCTTCTAGAAATCTCCTCCTTCAATAAATTTCCTCGTTGCTTCTGGAAATTTAACTTTTTTTTCTAGAAATCTCATAATTGCTTCTAAAAAAAAATCACCTTTTCTAATAGAAATTTCACTGTATCTTACTTTTTCTACTATAATTTTCAGTGTTGTTTTTGGAAATTTCACTTGTTCTTCAAGAAGTCTCACTTTTTGTAGAAATCTCATTCTTTTAGAAAATGTATAGCTTCTTCTGAAAATATTTCACTTTTACATATAGAAATCTCACATTTCTTTTTTTTTTTTTTTATAAATCTCATTTCTTCTAGAAATCTCATCCTTTCTTCTAAAAATCTCATCCTTTCTTCTAGAAATTTCATTGTTCTATAAAAAAATCTCATTTTTCCTACTTTTCTTCTAGGAATCTCATCAGGTTTTCTAGAAGTTTTATCATTTCTTCCAGAAATTTTACTTTTTCTTCAGAAGTTTTGCTTTTTTTCTAGAAATCTCATGCTTTATTCTTAAAATCTGTTTTTTTTTTTTATTATAATTTTGACGTTTTTTTAAATAATTCTTTATCTAAAAGCTTCTTAAATTTCCTTAACTCTTCCGCTGTATATAATAATATTAAAATGCTGTTTGTTTTTGTTTGTGTAGGTTCTGTCCGGGCCCTCGGACATGTCGTACCTGGGCCTGAGTGAGCGTGAGTCGCGCCTGGCCTGCCTGGACAACATCTCTTTGCGGCTGGAAGAGCACGGTGTGAACCTAAAGCTGAGCTACCCCGACGTCTACCACCGCCTGCAGACCTACGTCGACCAGGACCAGGAACCCTTCACGCCCATCACCATCTACCCTAAGGACGCGCACACCGGAAACACCTTCATGTGCGTCATCATGCCCAACACCAACTCACATCACCCGCCCCTACCCACCACAACCACCACCGAACCCAACAACTAAAACAAATAAAAATAAAAAAAAATTACTTAAAAAAAATTTAATTGGTTTTTTAATGTTTTGTGTATGAAAAAATTATGTTATTTGTTTACAAGAAAAATAATATTAGTGGTTAATATTAATAGTTTTAATAACAATCTCTCTCTGCTGCAAACACTCCCTCTCTTAACCTTTCCCACATTTTAATACAATTATTATTATACGTGTTTTCCCAATATTATTGTTAATGACAAAAAATATTTATACATTATATTGATTGGTATTTCAAATCGAAAAAAAAAATTATTATTATTATTATTAAAATTATTATACTTGCAAAATTTGATTTATGCTGTTGGATGTCTTTTCCCCCTGTTGGGTTTTTGTAAAGAAAGCATGTTTTTATGAAGGAGTGTCCAGGTTTTATATTGGAAATGTGTTGGAGAGTGGGACACTTTGGCACATTTTTTATGTGGAATTGAAATGTATAGAAATGAATTTCTATAGACTAAATTTTAAATCTATAAACTCATTTTGACCCACATTAAATTTTTTTTTGGTCAGGTTTATGTTGAGCTACACTAAACTCATTTTAAGTCACAGTAAACTAATTTTGAATCACCCTACTTATTTGGAGCCACACTAAACTTACCTTGAAGCATACTAGATTCATTTTAAGGCAGACTAAACTTATTTTAAGACAAAAGTAAATGTATATTAAGATACAGTTAAGCTTAGTTTGGACTTCACTAAAGTCACTTTAAGCCATTACTAAAAATCAATTAATTTTAATTTTAGCCAATTTAGATTAATTATGAATTTTCCCAGATCAATTTTCAATAACACTAACACTTATTAATAATTTAAATAAAGTTGATTTCTAAACAAAAATAAATATTTTTTAAAAAAAAAAAAAAAATTTAACAAAATCTTCATATTAACTACCGGTACAGTATAATTAAAAATATTTTGTAAATTATTAAATCTTGCAATAATTAATAATGTTTAAAAATTTGATAACCTTCAATAATATAACAAATACAAATAATGTAAACAAACCCCTTTTCTTGTTAAAAAAAAATTATAAACTCTGAAATTTAAATCTGCATTAAAACCTCAGGATTAAATTTTGACACATAATACACACAGCAACACAACAATAACAATGCTTTGATATTTTAAATTAGTGTGTAAATTCATTTGAAGCTGAAATCAATTTTAATTATTTCCTACTAAAAAATAAATTTTGTTAATTAATAATAATAATTATTATGAAGTGGTTGTGCTTAATCCTCCTCATTCTGCATCTCATCATCTCTGCCTATGCTGGTCATCATGGTGGACATTACATGGACTATGGTACATATACTTCAGTATTTTAAAAATAACAATTAGATGGTCCCTTTTATTTATTTTCCCCCAGCAAACTTTGGGGACACCCTGTATACTGCTAGGTTTCTTTGGCTGTATTACTGCTCTGCTACAGAATTACAGGGTGCTCTTAAAGTTTGGTTGGGCGAATTAATTAAGAGTGCCTAATTAATTTTTCTAAACAGATGAGGAGAAATACCATGGGCACAGAAACCACCATCACAACCACCATGGTTAAGCATTAGTTACTTGTGGTTACCAAATGTCGTGATTAATTGGAAATAACAATTAGTAAACAATAAAAGGTTTAAAGATGAGATAATTTGGTGCAATGTGTACATTTATTTAAGTTTTTGTGGTTTATTATTCCTCAAATAAAAATGAGAAGAAATAGTTGACATTTTATACAGAAAAGTAGACTCCCATTTTGGCCACCAATTTTACCTATTACAACTGAAATACCATCTAAGGTCACTGAAACTCCATTTAAGTTCACTGAAACACTGTCTATGGTCACTGAAACACTGTCTATGGTCATGGAAACACTGTTTATGGTCACGGAAACACTGTCTATGGTCACGGAAACACTGTCTATGGTCACGGAAACACTGTCTATGGTCATGGAAACACTGTCTATGGACACGGAAACACTGTCTATGGTCACGGAAACACTGTCCATGGTCACGGAACCACTGTCTATGGTCACAGAAACACTGTCTATGGTCACGGAAACACTGACTATGGTCATTGAAACACTGTCTAAGGTCACAGAAACACTGTCTAAGTTCACTGAAAAACTGTCTAAGGTCACTGAAACACTGTCTATGGTCATTGAAACACTGTCTAAGGTCACTGAAACACTGTCTAAGTTCACTGAAACACTGTCTATGGTCACTGAAACACTGTCTATGGTCACTGAAGCACTGTCTATGGTCACTGAAACACTGTCTATGGTCACGGAAACATTGTCTAACAAACCTAAAACATTGTATTACCCACCTACACTGTTGTGAAAAACATATTGCATTAACTATTCCAAAACATTTTTTTAAAAATTCTGGAAACATTGTTTGTAACAATTTATAAATTGCTGAAACATTGCTGATGTACAAACTGAACCTCTGGAACATTGAACCAAACTTTAAATTATTAGAAAGATGGCTTAAACACAACTGAAACATATTTATTTGTCACTGAAATGACAGCGTCTTAATAGAAATGCTTCACATTTTAGACGGGGGAGGGTGTGTGTATCTGAGTGAACTTTTATTGTCAAACGCTCTAAAAATGTCACACTAATAAATAAATGATTCCACACGCTTATACTGTATTCTATTTATAAAAATGTCAATAAATTTAAAGAATGACAAAAAAAAAAAAAAATTGTTAAAGGTAAATTATGAATTTGAGGCGTAAAATAGGTTTGTAATAGAAAACCAATTTTAATCGGTAACTTATTTCCAGTCATGTGCGTGGTTAATAATGTGTCTTGAAATACAATATAAATAGCATACTGTATTATTTTGCTCTTCACACAGGGTAGTTAATTTCAAATAAGGAATTTTTTTTTTGTTTTCTCCCAAATATGAAGTGTGTTTATTTGGTGCTTTTTCTGGCTCTCCAATGCAATGTCTTTCCTCATGTTCGAGGGAATGATGTTGTGCAGGTTGAGAGATTAGCAGATGAAGAAAGAATAATTAATGGAGAAACAGCTGGACAAAATCAATATCCTTGGATGGTAATAAAAAAAAATATTTAAAATTTTTAATTCAAACATTTTACAGGGTTAAAAGGCCCAACACTAATGATAATTTTTTTTTTTGAAAGTTTGAATAATGTTTTAATATTTTTTAATATTACAGTATTATTATTATTATTATTGTAGGCTGCAATTTATCGCCAGACTATTTACAATAACAGATTTCCCGTAGAAGTTGATACAACCAGTACATTTAAATTTGCTTGTGGTGGATCCATTTTGTCTGAAAAAGTCATCCTCACTGCTGCACATTGTCTCTATTATTATAGTCTGAAGACTAAGTAAAACTGAAACAATTTTATTAGATTTAATATAATTTAATAAAACATTAAATTTTCTCACTGACACTTTAAAAAATCCAATTATTATTATTATTTTAGTATTGCTCTGACACAATATCCAAATTCATCAATAAGAGTAGGGTATGGTGAAGATGACATTAATTATCTCAAAAGCAATACACTAGCAGTAGAAAACTGTTATATACATCCTCAATACAACACCATCACTTATCAACACGATGTGGCTCTACTTATGCTCAAAGACAAGATAAATTTAAGATCAGAAGGGGTCGGAGTGATAGGCATTTGTAGCAAAGTCATTGGTGTAGGAGAGTCAGTTACTGTTGCTGGATGGGGGGATACCTGCTCAGGTATTATACTGTATATAGCAGTGTTTTTTATCCTTTTTTTGTATCATAACCCACCCTGTGAACCCTGTGGCATAAAATAGCAAATGTAGCATACACAAAAAAAATCGAGCTTATTTTTTTAGTAGAAAAAAAAAATTTAGCACATTTTTTGTTGAATAAAAAAACTTTTAGCCCATTTTTTTTTTTTTGGTGAAAAATAAAAAGTTTTGCGCCCATTTTTTTTTTTTTTTTTTTTTTTTTGGCAAAAAAGAACAAATTTAGCTCATTTTTTAGTAGAAAAAAAATTAAAGAAAATAATTTTAGCCCATATTTGGTGAAAAACAACAAATTTAGCCCAATTTTTGATGAAAAAGAAGAAATTTAGCTTTTTTTTTTAGGGGATCAACATTAAGTTTAGTTAATTTTTTGATGAAAAAGAACAAATTTAGCCCATGTTTTGGTGAAAAAGAATGAATTTAGTCCAATTCTTGATGAAAAAGAAGAAATTTAGACTTTTTTTTTATATAGGAGAAACAGATTCATTTTAGCCCATTTTTTTGATGAAAAATAACAAATTTAGCCCATGTTTTGGTAAAAAAAAAAAAAAATGAATTTAGTCCAATTTTTAATAAAAAAGAAGAAATTTAGACTTTTTTTTATATAGGAGAAACAGATTCATTTTAGCCCATTTTTTGGTGAAAAAGAACAAATTTAACCTATTTTTTTTTTTAGTGAAAAAGAACTAATTTAACCCATTTTTACGTTAAAAATTGGGCTAAATTCATTCTTTTTTTAATAAAAAAGAAATTTAGTCTTTTTTTTAGGCGAAAAAGATTAAATACAGCCCATTTCTATGATGAAAAAGAAGAAATTTAACCAATTTTTATGATGAAAAAAATTTTTTTTTTTTTTTTGGTGAAAAAGAAGAAATTTAGCCAATTTTTAGTTGAAAAAGATTAAATGTAGAACATTTAAAAAAAAAATTCTAGCCCTTTATTTGGGCAAAAGACATTTGCTTATGTATACTTTCAGCCATAAACCAATACCATTTGAGGCAAGCAGTGATGACAACTATACCCACTGACAGATGCTACACTTTAAGCTATAATTCCGATGGCACTAGCATATTATGTACCGGACCCGATACTCACATAGGCAGTGTAAGTGACAACTAAAAAACCAAAGATTTTGATTTTAGTTTACAGGGTGAGGTGAAAATAAATTTTTTTTACAGGGTGATTCAGGTGGTGGTTTATGGCTAACTAAGGCTAAAACTAAGTCTCTGGTAGGAATTGTATCTGTGGGTTCTTCCTGCGAAAACATCAACCTTCCTCAAACTTTTACCAGACTGTCTACCTATAGAGAATGGGTGTCAAATATGATGAAAATACATACATAAAAATAGCTGTAAATTAAAAATCATAAACAAGTTTTTTTTTGTTGCCAGGGGTAAAAAAAATATTTTTGTAATTTTTTTGGTGCTTTAATTCTGGATGTTAATTAAATATTTTGCTGCTATAATATAAAGGTGACATGTATATTATGTCTTATCTAAATAATTTTACCATAGAATTAAATAAGAGATGCCAAGTGAAAACTAGGCTTATATTCTTATATTTCAACTATGTGTTTTGAATTATTTTTCATTATACCGATCGATAGATTTAAAAATTCGTTGTATCGATCAGCGCGTTATTTTGAGAATTTCGTATGACGTAAGAATTAGCCTGGAGATTGCAATCGATGAAAGATGACGTCATATTCCGTGTTAGCCAATGAGAAAAGATGGATTAGCTGTTTCCATTTCCATTGAGCCCATCTCTATGGACTCTCTCCTACCTCTTTCATAGAGAATGAACTCGTCCTCGCTCCCCAGCTTAATGGAGCGGGATGGAGCGCTTCCATAGGTAGTGCGGGGAGCTCTTTCGCCGCGCTCTCTACCTCCACCTACCACCAGGGGAGTCAGTGTTGGCGTTAGATCTGAAGCGAAATGGACGTGTTTTTTGAAGCTGCGTCTCAACACGTGTCAACAACATTTATCTTAATTTATTTTTGTTGGAATAATTTAAAATCATAATCAAAATAATTCTCAATAAAGAGAAACGACGCAAAAAATTGAAAAATTCAATAATTGGGTTTTGTAAAAAAAAAAAAATTCGTATAATAATAATAATAATAATTACATCCGCGCATTTTCAATCAAAGTTTTTTTTTATTGGAATAATAATTATAATTCTTAATTACATTTTTTTTTTTGGAACAAAATAAAGAAAAGATTAAAATATTTCTTTCTTCTTGGGTGTAAATAAAATAAAATTTTTTTTAAAATTAATAATAAGAAAAAGAGTTATAATAATATTTTATTTAAAATTTTTTTGTTTAAATTTTTTTTGAAAAATAATAATAAAAAGAAAAATAATTATAATTCTTTAATTAACTTTTTTTTTTTTTTTTTTTTTTGGAATATAATAGAAAAAAGATTATTTTTTTTTTCTTTTTGAGTGTAAATAAAATCAATTTTTTTGAAAATTAATAATGACTAAAAAAATGATTATAATTTTTAATTAAATTTTGTTTACATTTTTTTTTTTTTTTTTGGAATATAACAGAAAAAAGAATAATTTTTTGTTTCTTTTTTAGTGTACATGAAATCAATTCTTTTGAAAATTAATAATGATAAAAAAAAAAAAAAAATAATAATATTTATAATTTTTTATTTAAATTTGGTTTACATTTTTTTTGTTGAATATTATAGAAAAAAAGATTTAATTTTTTTTTTATTTTTGGTGTAAATAAAATCAATTTTTTTGAAAATTAATAATGACAAAAAAAAAAAAAAAATAATAATTATCAATTTTTTATTTAAATTTTGTTTTGTTGATTATAAAAAAAAAAAAGATTTGATTTTTTTTTTCTTTTTGGGTGTAAATAAAATTAATTATTTTTGACAAAATTAATAAGTAGAAGAAAAATAATTATAATTCTTTATTTAAATTTTGTTTACAGTTTTTTTTGAATATACAGTAATAGAAAGAAGATTAATTTTTTATTTCTTATTAGGTTTAAATAAAATCAATTTTTTGCAAAAATAATAATAATAATAAAAATAAAGATCAGAATTATAGTAATAATACTTATTGAATTAATAATATTACGTAATAAAAATGCTTTAAAGAACAAAATGGCTGCTGTGTGGAATTCTGAGTACGCCCCACACAGGAGGCTTCTTTAAGCTTTAGAGAGCTGAGTCAGCACTAAAACTATGATCAGGTAGATGGTCAGCTCAAGGATGTTTATTTGGGATAGGACAGCGGGAACTTGAGCCACACCGGTGTTGGTGACACCAGTGGCCGTGGCTAGGGCACTATTTATAACCGGAGTAAAAGCATTAATCAGAGCAGTCAAAGTAGCCGTATCCACACCCGGTAAGGCGGGAACAGCAGCGGCCCTCTTCCCCAGCCCCAGCCCCCGCTCCTTGGCCTCCGACCCCTCCGTGCTTTGCTCTCCCGTGCCTCCTCCACCTCCTCCCCGAGGGAGCAACGCATCTGCCGCCACGGCTGCTCCTCGCACCTAAAGAGGTGATTACACTAAACATTACAACTTTTCCACAAAACTCTAAACATTTGTAGCTTACATTTATATTAAAGTTATATTTCAATTAAACTTTGGTTTACACTGCACTTACATTTTCACTGCACTTACATTTTCGCTAAAATTACATTTTCGCTAAAATTACATTTTCGCTAAAATTACATTTTCGCTAAAATTACATTTTCGCTAAAATTACATTTT
>JAQGAY010001738.1:0-13007 GCA_034698085.1 Polydesmus angustus
ATAGTTTATTTTCATTAAAATTTGACTGATTTATTCGCTTTTTAAAAACTACGTTAATTTAAGGACACACGATATAAGTATCCTTGCTCGAGCTGATGTTTAATGAAGTTTCTTTTTACTGTGGTTTCGCGGTTGCGCTGTAATCAAAGATTTAATAGCGAACCGAAATAATCCCTTTATTTTAAATTGCACCGTCACCATTAACACATAAAGCAATCATGAAACGGTTCTAACCAAGGAAATTTTTATTAAGGTTATACCGGGTACCCGAGAAGGTTCTTGCCAACTTCTGCTTGTTATTAAAATAAATTTAGAAAAAATAAAAATTTAAAAATGGTGCCATTTTACAGAGAAATTCATCAAGTTTATATTACAATATATTAATTCAATACCGGTAAATAAAAAAAAATTATATAAAAATTCTAACAACACTAATTTGAAAAATAAAGGTATACTGTTATTTTAAAATAAATATACCGGTTTTTAAAATTTTATTATGGGAAATGTCATTTTTGGAATTTCAATTATTTTTTATATTTTTGGAATTGACCAAAAAAATAATTTTTTTACAGAAAAACTTTAAGGGTTTCTCTATTAAACGCCATAACCTTTATGTTTTTAATTTTTAATATAACAATAATTATTATGCACAGTTCAGTACCATACTAAAAATTTCCCCACTTCAAAATTTTGTACTGCAGTATTATGCTACAGTATTTTCCTTGCTGTAATAGTTGTAGTACGACAATAAAGTTGTAGAGAAAATATTTTTTTACGACAACGGAAAAATATTTTTCGTGATTTCATTAAATCGCTTCAGTAGATTTTCGGCCCTGCCGCGCTAATACAAATGTTTTATTAGCGGGTTTCATCATAAAATAATTAATTTCAACTTTAAGTTGTAGTCAGTTTTTTGCTGTTTAATTAAATTATACTGTAGTATGATAATAGTATTATAACTAACCTACACCAGTAAACATGTCCGTGCTGATCTTCCATGGAAAATAAAGCTTGTTTAGTGCGCGTGCCTGTCCGCCGACCGCACTCGTTCAACGTCAAGTCTTCCTCGTGACGTCGTATGTTTCGAATATTCGTGTTGTATTGGACGCTAATGTTTAATTTACTTTGGAAATCGTTCACGTATTTCACCATCTCATCTGCCTATTTGAAAATTGATACTTATTAGTCGTTTTTTGCTTGACGTTGCTATTGACGGTTTTGTCTACTATAGAAATAAAGGAGAATTGATTAAGAATATTACTCACGGATGGGAAAAATTGGTTGGAGTAGTGACGAAACAAGAGCGTTTCATCGTCACTCAACAGCGAATTCCAATCGTGTCTCATGTTAAATTCGCCGTTGCTTTTGCCGGTGTGACGTTTGTTGATGCTGATTAATTTACGATGTCTCGGATACGTTGAAAAAAAGCTACCTAAATATTGATAAAATATATTGAAATTAACTGTTTCTTAAAAATCAACGTCAATCAAGCGTAAAGTTATTTTGCAATCTTCGTTATTATCGCATTACATTCTAATATCGAAAGAATGGAATTTTTGTTGTCAAATATATATATATTTTTTTTCATTGAGAAAGTACGTACTGTACTTTTACATCTTGTTTAGTGTTTTCTGGTATTTATTTATAAAACAAAGTTTACGAATTTGCCAGTTTTATAAAAAAGTATTGATCAGAAACAGGTATGCATTAAATAAATATGTACTGGGGATTATGATACCTCCCAGGTGATTTTAATAGGTTCCCTACTGCGTACAGGTTATATTGACAATTAGATTCTTTAGCTAGCGAGCGCAAGGAAGCACCGCACGGAGGCTAAAATTTACGTGAGGTGCTTCAGATGGAAAAGACCCAAATGTATAGTTAATTAAATGTATTGACTTCGTATAAGCCCTATAAATCTTTAAAATTATGGTGTTGCTACTATAAATACGAGTATAATGGTCAACTTTAAAGAGAAATATGCAAATAAGTAGAAAATGCCCGATGTAAATATTGCAGTATGTAAGTCATCGGTATCATAATACTGTAATAATGAAGAAGAAAATGTAAGAGGGCGGCATTGCTTCAAAAGTGTTTTGTAGTGCATACTGTAATTATTCCGTGTTTCTGGAAACTTTTGAGAAATGCTCATTCAAGAAATCGCTATGGGCTAAAATCGTTTATTGAGTACCTTAGTACTCTAAAATATTATTGTTTTCCCTATTTTCAAAAATGCAACAAAAAAAAGTGAATATTTATTAAAATTGTTCGGATTGTGATTGGCTGTTTTACGATTTCGAAAATTTAGTAATTTTATCACAGTAGCGTACTGTACTGCGTGGGCTAAAATTAATAAAACCTGCACTTTTCCCCTAAATTTTATTGTTTGTTTTTTTTGCATGAATGCGTGCATGTTATTAGCATTCCAACAGATGGTGTAAATAGGGTTAGAAATAAATGCATCACTTCGCTTGTAGCCAAAATGTACACTGCATTGCAATATACAACCACATTATTATCATAAATTTCTTTGCGGAGATATTATCATTTTTAAAACAATGCCGCGATTGATTCATTAAAATATAATCCTGAATATTTTTCAAATTGGGTTTATCTTTTAAACCCAAATTGATTTTACAATAGTAATTTTAGTTCATCAGAACCTATGTGTATATTAATCCCCCTTTTTATGTCTTCTTTGATAATTATCATCTGATTTGCGAAGAGAAAGATGGTTCATTTTTAAAATGAAAACTTTTATTTAAGAAAATATTATTTAAAACGACATGTTATTTTATGATATGTTGATAAGTATTGATGGCGTTGATCGGGGATAAATATTGATTTATTTGCAATTACGATTTTTGGAACGTAATTTTCTAGTTTTTTGTTGAATCGTATGAGGTGAACGCTTTTTTGTAGGCGTAAATACGATAAGTTTGTGATATTTTCGGACGATGCTTGATTTAACATCGGGAATGAAATAGTGTAACGCGCATTCGCCAAAGTAATGTACTGTACGCCCACACCCGCCCACGCTTATGCAGCGAAAATCATTTGAATGCGTTTTTCTTTTTCTAATGATGTTGAGAATTTTTTCATCTTGAACGTAACACACGCGCCGTGTCATTATATTTCAATTGAAAATCACCCGTAGCTAAATATAGTACATGTCGTTTAAAATACTTTGAATTTTTTCTTTTTTACATAACTCACTACTATTTTAGATTTTTAATATACTCGTAAAAACAAATTTAAAGTTGTTTTAACGGAATATTAAGGTGATGGGAAAGTTTTGAAAGTGAATTAATTGTTTACGGCAAAGGTCTGCGACATTTTCAAAATGCAAAATTGAATTAAATTTTCTGAAAAATGTCGGTATTATGATTTTGGAGTATGATGTCTTTAAATTTGTTGGCTTGTTAGTGCTATCTGAAAGCCCGTAGGATGTGATGGTTAAATTAACGTACTTCAAGTTCAATATTATCTCGGCTTTAGGAAACTTTTTATTGGATTAGTTGATAAGTCTACGTTCAACGACAATGCAAAATTGATTTACTCTCTCACTGAAGAAAACCGCGGAGAATCTAATTAGAAATGCGTCGTTTCTTTTATATTTTTACTACGGGGGAGCTTGGTGACATTTTGACCAAAGCCTACACAGATTTATTATTTAAAAATTGTCAGATTCAGACCTAAGTTTAAGTAAAGCCAAGCGAAGAATGCATATCTTATTATTCAAAAATGGATATTTTAATTTTAAAAAATCAATTTTTTAAACTGCATTTTATAAAATTGATTTCTGGTACAACTGCCAGCTGCTTTGCCGTGATAATTCTAAATTGAAGCAATAAAATGCTTTATGAAATCGATCTTTAAAAAATTTCTTTTTTAAAGCATTGAGACTTGTGAACCGAGACCAACATTTGAGCCAGCTAAAAGTGGTTTTAGAACGGCAGTGGCTATCAAATAGAATTTTTTTTTTTTAAAAAAAGAATTATTATGATAGAATATTAAAACATGGCAGATATTTTTAGATTAGAAGTTTAAATCAATTATTTAGAACTTTATTTATTCAAACTTATTTAAAATTATGTTGACTCACAAAATAATCACGGCGCGTAGTATGCTACTACTGTACGCAGCATCGATGATCTTGGACAAATAAGACAAAGAGTAATTACGGTTTTGCCGTAGAAGTGGGCGGTTTAACATGGAAAAATCGGAGGGACCTAGAGTATTTGAGGTGGTAGCGACGCGGGAGTGGTTTTCAGTGAGAGATGATCTTGATGGGAGGTTTCACTGTATTAACGAGTCCTCCCACTCGCATCAAATTTTTTTTATAACCAATAAAGAATAGCCGACATTTGTTTGTTAAAAATCAATGATTGACATACCTTAACTTTAGGGGATGTTTTTCTCTAATGCAAGATTTTAATTAAAGGGTGGATTTTACAACAACTTGATTTGACCCCTCAAACTGAGTTCCCCAAGGATACGCGCTCGCTTAACTCCAAATTGGCTTTATTTACGTGCTAAGATACCTAAGATCAATGTTTTGAGCTCTCCGTCATAAAGGCTTTTCAATCTCAGGCATTCTTTTTGTTAACGCAATTAGCACCTTGCAATAGTTATTCTATAAATTGATAATTCGGCTTTCATGTGCCTCACGGAAATGCCATAATCAGAAAAGAATCTCTTAAAATTATTTATTAATATTGTTTACGAGTACTAGGGGTTTTAAAAAAGTAAGTTTCCCTCATCAGGAAAAACCAAAATAATAATGACAAAATTACAAACAATATTTATTTTCCTTTGTACACTTACCCTATTTTTCTACATAAACTGTAATTTTCACCCCTTTCTGAGCATTTCCGGTACCTAAACAACAGCCTTTTTACAACCACTTTATAAAAATCGGCCGCCAATTCATTTTTTTTAATCAATTTTTTTTCAGTTTTTTATATTTAATTTTTCTATCAATTCCTTTCTATCAATGTTTTCAATTTTTTTCAGTTTTTTAATTTTTTTTTACATTTCATTAAAATTTATTTAATAGTTTACATAAATTTTTTAAATTTATTTGTTATTTGATCTCGTACAACTGAAAAAAAATGATCGGCGAAAATTGGCGGCAGATATGTATTAGGTGGGAATCAAAAAGCTGTTGTTTAGGTACCGGAAATGCTTAGGAAGGGGTGCAAATTACAGTGTATGGAGAAAAACAGTGTACAACGGTAAATAAATATTCTTTGTAATTTTGTCATTATTATTTTGGTTTTTCTTGATGAGAGAAACTTACTTTTTAAATACCCCTAGTATAGTAGTTTACGAAATAATGTTATAAAAGTGAGTTTTTAGTAATATCGATGTTTTGTTGGCGTATTTTGCATAGAAGATTTCGGCTAATAATGTTCAATTCTATTTTTAAAACCCATCACTCTCAATTCCTTTTTGGAAAATTGTTTTTGTTTACATTTTTAAAAATGTTAATCGATTCTCCATGAAATTGATACTGATTTTACAATAATTTTAACATTATTTTTCTGTATTAAATAAAATTCTATCCGCTAAGTTTAAACAAATGCATGTACCCGGTATTATTTATTTTTGTAATTTTATTATTATTATAATTTAAGTTATTTAGAAAATATGATTTTCTAAGGGTATTTTGTAGTAGAGGCTACGTGCACCGAGTCCTCAAGTAATTCTCCAAGGAGCGAGAGCATCGTTATTTCCTTGCGTCTAAGGTAGTACATGTAGTAAACACTTGACATGTTTCTACTGCACCGTACGTCGAAAGAGAGTGGTTGGTTGTATGTGTAGCCGACGTTAATTGCGGACTGTGAATAATAGACGAACGCACGAGTGATAATCGAATGAGCCAAAGTTGAAAGCAAAAGTTTGTTGTGGAGGCTGAGCACGAGCCAAGAAACTTATCCAGCAAGTGATAAGCATCTTAAACAACATTCTCATTAAGAATTTTTTTTTTTTTTTCCGAGAGCGTAATTATTTTGAATGATTTGCTTTGAGAAGTCTCGAGTAGCTTCATTAATTAACGAATTAAGTTAAACAAATATTGTTGATACTCGTAAAATTTTTTTTTACATTGTTAACACATGTCACGCAAATTATCTTAATTTTATGATTTAAATCGATTTGTAAATTTTTTGTAGTTTCAAGATTTTAAATATAATTTTATATAATGTACCGGGTGATCGAAAATGACGTTTTTCAGAAATAAAATTTTCCATGCTAATATTTTTTTTTAAGAATACCGGTATTAAAAATATTTTTTTTCTCAAAAAAAGATAAATTTAAAATAAATTGTTCCAAAAGTAATAATAATTTAATATTTTGAATTTTTTAAAATAATTTTGTGCGTTTAAAATTACACAAATTTGAACTCCTTCTATGCTGTAAAATGAATGCCTTGATGCAGCTGGGCGCATTGACCACTTATGACTTATGAGACACGCAAATTCAACTAAAATTTAAAACACTAATTCTAAATTATTTTCATTTCAAATGTCTGAAGCAATGTTTTACTATTTACATTATTTTTTAATTGTTGTTGCATTTTTGTTTTATTGTTATTGCGCTGTTATCACAGGATAGTACTGCTCAAATGAGTGTTGAAAGTAATTTTTTCAATTTTTAGGTTTTTTTTAACATTTATTGAAGTAACTAAGAAATTAGTTTTTTTATAGACGGAAATTGTATACTGTACTTACATTTCGGTCACCCGATATAATGTATAAATTTATTTAAGAAATGTTTACTCAATTTTTAAGGAATATTATATTCTATTTTTCTTGCTTCTCTTTATTATTGCAGCATTATTTTTATTTTTATTTTTGTTTTAAAGTTTCTTTTATTACTCTTGAGTTTTTTATAAGTTGGATAGGTAAAGATGGAATGAGTAGGCAGGTTTATTATGTTTTGTATTCATCCTCTGAAATCGGCTTTACTCCATTACGTTATGCAGGACTCATTATTTGCATGTCAAATGTACTTAGTTTCCACATTAGTATGCGTTTTCGTTATTCTCAGCTCATGGCATTTTTTTTTGTTAAAAATTTTTCTTTACTACTATTTCGTAGAAAATTATTGTAGAGTCATTCTTCGTCTAACTAGACAACGAGAGAAATGGGTTCTTGAAAATCCTGGCGTTAGTTAATAGATACTGTGCTAATGCACTTTTTGAAAGTCTATATTTTGTGTGGTGCTGCAATTTTTTCTTTGAAAATAAATTGTTATTTTGCATTTGCGTTTGCTTCACTGCTTTTTTGGTGGATTTTTATTTAAAAAATAAGTAAGGCTGCGAATATTTGCGCTAAATTACAGTATAATACTTTCTTCGACTTATAAGTTTATTCCGGCTATTTTAGCAGCATAAAAAAATTTAAAATGTAAATTTTTAAATGTTGAATTTAAAAGGCTAAAACTCAAAATAAACTGTTTGGTGATGTAATTCATATAAAAATTCAAACGATGTTTTTTTAAGTATCGGGTACTTGAAGCATACCGTATATTATAAAGACAAATAGCCAGCATTCTACAGTATTCTACGATATTTTTTGTAAAACAACTGATGGAATAAGTTATTGAAAATGTGCTGAAATTTGTTATAAAAATTGTTTCAACAAGACAAGTGTAAAAATTTCAATTTTAGGGCTATTAAAGAAACTCTTAAATTATTTATTATTGTTTTTTTTATGTTTAAATTTTAATTTTTAGCCAAATGAAAAAATAATGCGTAGACAAAAGAAAACGAAATAGATTATTACAGTATTATTATTTTTTGCTAGTCTGACTAGATCTTCCAAAAAAATAATCACATCTTGTGATTATTATTTTTGTAGGAACTCATCAAACACCTTGTAACTAATACAAGCATAAGTTGAGACTATTGGTATGCAAATGTAGTAACAAATTAACAATGTTGCTTTTGGAATATGGAAATTTTAACAAATCTTATAATTATGTCCCATTAAATTTCAACAGAAAATACAAAAAAATTATATTTACTAGGTATTTAATTACCGTACATATTAAAAAAATACAATAATATAAGAGTTTCTCTATAAAGTGTCACAAAATGTGAAACACAATGCATTTCTGTAATCTCGTAGCTATGGAGGCTGAGAAGAAAAGGGTGTTTGCACGGGTTCAAGACCGGGATATCACCTTCTCTTCTCTATTTACTAAGTTGTCTATGGATGCAATAAAAGTAAATAAATACAGTACCGTAATAAAACTGACGTCATTACACTTGTTGGGTTATTTTGTATAACAAATTGAAATTGACTAAATAAATCTCGGACATCCGAAATAGTGTTTCAGTAGGCTATAGTTTCCTTAGTACATTTAAGGTGATTACCGCTTTTGTGAGGACCGGGGTAACCCATATTTAAACCTTAGAAAGCAACCTTTTTTTTAATACCGTATAAAATTGTACTCAAATGCGCCAGTAAGCCTACGGTAATTTTAAGCTTAGATTATAATATTAGAACAGTTTTAGCATACAGTATACCGGTATTATATTGCTTTTTTTTAAATAAATGATTTTTAATAGTCAAGATTCCGGTTTAACAAGTTTATAGATAGGATTGCTTGATTACAGCATTTTGTTTCGGGTCATCGTGTTTTTAGATATTAAAAAAAAAATGAGGAAAAAAAGTGCCGTGACCAGGATTCGAACCTGGGTTGTTGCGGCCACAACGCAAAGTACTAACCACTATACGACCACGGCTATGCATGTAGCTGTTAGAAACACTCTTGTGAAACCTCCTCTCTCAAATTCCAATTCTTATCATTACAGTACAGTATAAGAAGATAGGAATGATAGTGTTCACGTGACGATAACTTCTATGCAATAGTATTGGGTTTAACATTTTGAATCATTTAAGTGTAGACTTATTTCAATTTTTCAAAAAGAAAATACAGTACAAGTATGTTTAACTATAATTTAATACACCCGTAGCCTACTTGATGATACCTCGATATACGGCGTTTTGCTATAACGGCCATTACAAATTATTACGACTCAGTTTCGATTTACGGCCCAGAATCTTCGATATACTGTATACAGACAAGAAAATTTAAAAAATGAAAATTTTTAGATGAAAAGTGCGCATTTTAAAAGAAATGCACACACTTAATATTTTGCATGCCATCGCGTGTGAGTGTAGGGGTATAAAATAAACGGCCGTTTCGCTTTACGGCATATTTTCCAGGAACGTATTCAGGCCGTATATCGAGGTATGGGTGAATTGCTTTTAAAATAATATTATAGTTGAAGTTGCATTTTAAGTGCAACTTATGCAAAAGCGTTTTTCTTAAAAAATAAAAGTAAACCTAATAATGAATTTTGCAAATTATATTGTTTTATTAATATCCGCAGTAGAAGGAAGCGGTTTTTGCTTTAATCAACACAGTTACACAATCATGTAGACTTATACAAAAATATTATCTTTACAATCAGGAATAATAATTATTTTAGCACTAACAATAAAACTGTAAAAGCATTTTGTAACTACAAACTACTGTACTCGTAAATTTTTCGAGCGATTCGCTTTATAAAATACTCGTTAAGGTACGCGGCGTTGCTCAGGATTCCTTTTTAACGACACCGCGGCATATCTTTTTTAGTATAGGCTATCTTTTTTAGTTCTTTTTCACTTCTCCGTATTACTACAGTATTAGCATAGCTAGAATGTACATAGTTACCGCCGATCTTGCGAAGGTAATATTTTTTTAAAAAAGAAAATGGTTAAATTTTGATGATAATAAAATTATCTCAACTTTTGATATATTTTTCAGTCATTATTTGAGGTCTCAGAAATTGTGCGCCCCAAAGCGCGTGCCCAATTGCGATAAAACGCCACTGATTATAATAATTATTATTTTGTTAATATACATTGTTTATTTAATTTAATTTTATCTTTTTACAAGACAATACAATGGTCGTTCATCCATGCGAACCAAGTTATTGTATTACGGTATATTCAATATCATGATTATTTAATGATTTACTGTAGCGAGGTCGGAATAATTGATTGTCAAACATGTTCAGGATATTAATTTGTTTTTAATACTAGATAATTATGTACAGTAATGCAAACAACAAAACAAAAAAATCTTTGTTTCAAAATTTGTTGCAGTTCAGTGCTTTTATAAAAATGACAAGCGTTTTCAAAATTTTTAAAACTACAATGTAACTCGCGCGTTTTTAATTTAGAGGTGAGAAGAATAAACGTTTAGTCATGGTTTCGTGCATTATTTTATACGAAACTCTAAAGTGATGGTTAAAGAAGATTTTAATGAAGATTAAACGTATTAATTAAAAATTTTTTATTGGTTAATTAAAATTTAGTATGGAAAGTAATTTTTAATTGCGTTTAATAGTATTATTGACTTTCTATATTACTGTATTTATTAATTGATAGCTTAAGTAACTTAGTCTCTCGGGGTTTTCTATCAAATTAATAAAGCATGAATCCATGGCTAAACTGGTAGGCTAATCTTCCCACTCAAATAGCAACTTTATTTATTTATTTTTTCATTTATTACAGCTAACTAGTCACCTTCAAAATTATTACACCAATCTATAAATAAACATTATGCATCTTTTGGAGATTCTATTTTATTTCTGGAGTTTATTGTTTGACCTGATCTTAGAAAAGATGTTCTTTCAAAATACCTCTAAATGTTTACTTTTTCATCCAGCTGCATTTATGACTTTTTAATGTTTTGTGCATTTTTAAATTTGAAAACTAAAGTTTTTTAATAATAAATACTTATGATTTAATTTTATCTTTAAATTGATAATTATTTCACATCAAGTTTTTGGCTATTTGTTGCCGAATTCAGCAACTAATAATGCTGTTGTTTTGCTTTAAAGCATTTTTGTGCACGATCAAAATTAATAAATAAACCAAACGTACAGCAGTAGATGAACTAATTAAGTAATGACCAATATGAAAATGAAATTAATGTAATTTTTTTTAAAATAGATTAGGAAGAGATTATTAAGCAATAGAAGTTAAAATAAGTTAATTAAGATTTTCAATTTATCCACTGCAGCAAAAAGTTTATTTTTGAATTAAATGTTTTACGTGTTTACGTCAACTCAATCAAATTTACGGTAAATAATAAAATAATACAAACTCATATTATCATCATAACATAATTATTTTTACAGTATGTTATAATGGCGGAAGGCCAGAATGTTTGCACATTATAAAGAGGCGAAGTAGTTTTTATTATTTTGGTTGCGCAATACGTAAAATAAAAAAAATGATTGAGAAACGTGTAAACGGTTAGATGGTAATAGACATAAAAAATATTTTTGGTTGAATCAAGTAGTCAATTTGTTTAGGCAAAAAGCAAATTAAATAATAATGTGACAACTGATTTGACTTCAAATTAATAATTACTTAGACATTTAAGTTCCTTTGTTGTCAAATGAATAGCATTGATGCAGCTGGGCGCATTAACCACTAATAAGACACATAATTCCACTAAAATTTAGAACTAATTCAAAATTATTCACATTTTGAAAGTCTGCAGCAATGTTTTTCTACGTATTTACATTATTTTGTAATTGTTATTGCATTTTTGTTTCATTGTTATTGCGTCGTTATCACAGGATAAAACTGCTCAAATGAGTGTAAAAAGTAAATTTGTGAATTTTTAGATTTTTTTAAACATTTTTAACACTGAAAATAATTGATTCAATATATTTAAAACAACCCCCTGAGCCCAAAAGACTTCTTAACCACTATGCCAGTACCCCCCTCCCTTTGAAATTCCTCGACTTTTGTTCCTGAAATCGGATCACCAGTTGATCACCCTAATTATTTATAAACTAAATTGCGTTTTTTGAAGTGGTATAGATTTATTTTAATGTGAAATGTATATTTTATTAGTGGAGGATTACTAAACTTTCCTCGTATTTTGATTTGGGCGATTTAGTAATTCGAGGAACGTTTTACGAATTACATATGACGCCACATAAATAAACACGTTTAAGTTGAGTTAAGACGTTGACTAAGCTTCAATCTTGTAGAGGAGCGAAACAAACAACACTGTTAAACACGTTTTCAGAAGTCCCTTGTCTTTTTTTTTTTTTTGCTCATGAAATTAAATAGAGTTAAATCAGACGCGTTCCATCATCAAATAAAGTGTCATTTCTTCTATTGTTCTCTCTCATTTTCGTGGCGCCAACGCTGCCAACGAAAGATTAAAATAATAGAAAGTTAAAAATACAGTAATTACAAATGAAGCGATACTAATCGATGCTCACTGCGTTCATTCGAAAAGTTTAATAGCGCACATTAGCTGCACAAAAAATTATAGTAATTTATTTATTTGCTTGTTTTTATATTTGTTATTTGCATTTTTTTTATCAAGTTAGATTGCCAAATATTTAACAAAAATAGACAAGTGCGGAAATTATCTCATCACTTCATTTACAGTAATTAATTTGACACATTTTTAAAGGTTAAACTAGTTGTGAAGCTTATTTACTGAGAATGTACAGTATGTTAATTACCGGTACGGCATTTGTCTAAATTTTTTAATTTAAAATTCTTGACATTTTTTAATATCTTTAGTGTCGAATCATTTGCGTAACATTTTACGATCGGTAGTTTGGTAGTTTTTAATAAATTATTATCGTCTAAATTACGTTTTTTTTTTGTGTGTGTTTTCGGTTTCAATAATTGTGTGATACTATAGGGTCATCGCGGAACTTAGCAAATTTTGAAAAATGAATGAATCAGTCAAATTTTAACGAAAATGCATTACTTTTTTATATTTACATTGATCGACATCACACATTTAACAATAAAAAACAAATTTTTAGAATATGACCTCTACAACTGAGTCGGCACGTGTAAACGTGTTCACACGCTCACTTTGACGGCTAAAGCTTTTGCGGACTTCCAGCCTGCACCTGCCGACTGCATTTCGGCACGTGCCGGCATCTACCATAGGATTAA
>JAQGAY010001739.1:0-13006 GCA_034698085.1 Polydesmus angustus
AAAATTAAACAAAATTAAAGGAAATATTTTTTCAAGTGAAAATCGGGGTAACTAAAAAATAAAAAAAAAAATTTCGTTCATGTGCATGTACAGTATTTACAAACGAGGATGCCACTTAGAAAGGTGAAAAGGTTGTCCTTTACAATTTCATAACATTCGGCAAACTCAGCGTGCTTACTTTATGAGCGAATGAAAAATTCTGGAGAAGAGGTATAAATCTCGACCAACAATTTCTTTTCTCTTAAAAAGAGACTCGACCAAAATTTCTTAACAAAAAAAAATAAATAAATAAAAAAAAAAAACATTTTTATGTCACTACTGTCAACACGAATTTCTCTCTCTTGTTTTCGTGTCCACCATACAACTTTTGCACGGCCCCGTACACGACGTGGCGACAAACAACGTTACCGGAGAGTGTAATTTTATTTAAGACGAAATAAATTGTAAACAACGTCGTCTACAACTTGACAAACACGTGTGTTTGATGCGTGCATGCGCGGGGCGTGGGTGCTTGCAAAAATCAACATGTCGTTTTTAAGCCGTAATCTTGTCCAGATAAGATTAACAACCTTAGATACCACATGTCCACTATAAACTTTTTTTTTTTTTTTTATCTATTTAAAAAAAATCTCAACGATTTAAATGAACCTCGCCCCCATATACTATGTGGCCGAGTGTGTATATGTGTGTACGTGCAAATGCGTGTGGTAATTTTTTATGGAGTCATCATCGCCACAATACACACACCGACATCATTACCACCATCATAGTGATGACATCAACAGCACAACTTAAGATAAGAAACGTTTGTTGTCTTTATACACATTCTTCACCTCCCATTTCTCACCCACAACGTTACATTCTTATTCACGTACAGCTATTTATTCTGTAATATATATGTGCCACCAATGGCGAACATAGGTCGACAGTGGTTTTATGGACGAACATAGGTGTGGACCACCATGTCTTGTCCGAGGGAGCACGAATATAATAGATATATTATATATTTTTAAAAAATAGGATGGGCCCTAGCCACGTACAATCCAACGCACACACGCAAACACAAAAAAAAACAAAGCGTAAATAGTTGGCACGGGAGATTAAGAAAACTTATTTATCTATTCGGAGTAGGTTTATTGTGTGTAAGTGAAAGATATGCCTGGCACGTGTCACCTGACACATCGATAGATCATGGCAGACGGACACTGAACTTAATTCTATTCTCCAATATGTCTCGGACGAAGAGGATCAGCCTTGTTTGGACCACCACCACCCACCGTGATTTTCATTACAACATTTTTTTTTCTTTCTTCTTCTTATTCTTTTTCACTTTTGCCTTTCTGCTTTATTTATTAGAAAGTGAAGAAAGCCTAAAACACCTTTTAAAAACCTATAAATAAACTCGTTTTCTCAAGCTCTTCATTGCTTTATACTGTAATAATTTATGTAATTTAGAATGTAGATAAACCCGTTAATTTAGTATTCAATTATCTACGATTCAATGAGTTTAAGATGCAAAAAAATAATTGTATGTACACGGTTAACATAAAGATTTATGTCAAGAATGATTAATAAAAGTTCATAAAAAATCAAACTTTATATTTTTTATATAAATGACACCGCAAAGAAAGAAACACTCTTTTCAAGTTGTTATACGAAGATTAGTTCAACATTGAAACAGCTTAATCGATCGATTAAATTATTATTACACAGAATCTAAGTACAGTGTCCGGAAAAAACATTAAATTTTATTGTTAACTCGTACCGAAAAAAAAATAGCAAAGCCATTTAATTATTAATTTTACAGAAATAATAATTTTTCGAGTTTTTCAATCAAACGGCACAACTTTTTTTAAAAGTTTTAGCTTAGCATAGTTTTTTTCTTAATAACAGACGGAAGTTGTATACATGCACCCGATATAATTATTCGTTTTCAAATTCTAAGCATAATTCGGCTTTTGCCCAGTTAGAAACGCCTTACCTCTAAAGAAAACTAAAATTAAATCACTGGCAAGTACCGGCAATTAAGATTTTTTTTCCCCCTAACGATCCAACCCATTTATTGTGCACATACTGGAGTAACACTCTAACTTGTGGATGTCCCCTCTGCATTCTCCGCTGTTTATAGTCACCAGAAAATAAAAGTAAAAATCAGATCAACTATTATTCGTTTCAGATAGACTCACCACATTAGAGAATTAAATTTCAAATTTTAATAATAATTATCAAAGTACCGGTACATTAAAACGATTTTCACAATTGCAACATTTAAACTACTGTAAATGTAATTCAGCATACTATTTGACTCATAAAATTTCAAAAATATGCATTTAAAAAACACATACCGGATTGCAACTAAGTCATACTTATTATTATATCTAATGACAGAAAGAAAATAAACAATAATTTTGCAAAATATTTCTACATTAATTAAATTAATACCGGGTACATTCTCATCTATGATTATAAATAACGTGAAATTTATATTGAAAAAAATAAACACGGAAACCCGGGAGGAGTGACCAAGCCAAGATTGAGAAAAGTTGCTAGATATCATATTATTTTGTCCAAGAAAAGAGCTAAATTTATCTTTTTTCTCCAAAAAAATCTCGTGCCTCGCTTTATCATGTGACGTCCTTCTTTTAAGGCAAGAGGGGGCATCAAAATTTTAAGAGTCTCAAGGTGGGGCATGATACAAAAAAGGTTGAGAAACACTGAGTTAGAGCAACGAAGTCTTTGAAAGCGCCATCTAACGACATGAGAGGAAAACTGAAGGAGATTATGTACTTGTACTAAATAAGCCTTGTCACGGTTTTTAACAAAGTTAAATTTAGTCATCGTCATTTCAACGTAAATTGAGATGTATTTTTTATCAGGATAAAATACTTTTTTTTAAAAAAAACCTCATGAAACCGAAACTCGCGTATATTAAAACAAAGTTTGCAATTTGAGCATTTTTCTTTCGCTTAATAATTACGTGTATAAACTTTCCAATAATAATTAACTTATCTTATATTCCTGTACTTGTACTTAAATTTACAGCAAAAAAAAAAAAATGTACTCACTTTCGAAATTTTTTTTACGACATTATGCTGTATAAGAACGATAACGGGTGACGACGTTTGTTTACACTCGCTGGCAGTTTTGAATAAGACTGGTGAATGACGAAGCTAAAGCGTTTGACAAAAACGAAATATGTGCCAACGTACGCGTGGCACAGATTACGATTATTAATAAAACTGTACTTGGATGGGCTTAACATAAAAAAAAATATATACGGTATATCTCTTTCATATTCCATTCATAAATGGATGCTCACGAACTCAGATTAAGTTAACGATAAACAACCAACCGGCTCAAAAAAATAAATTAAAAAAGAAAAAATGTATTTAGAAGTCACATACTCGTGCTATTTTTAGCTATGCATGTGTCATCTTCATTAATATGCACTACTGAACAAGCTATTCTATTTTCTCCAGCTCAAGATATTAATGTTGACGATATAAAAATACCTGTACCAAAAAAAGATTCTACGCGAAGCTACCAAAACCAATCAATGTGAAGTTCACAAAGTGAAGATCACTGTACGCCAAACATAATTTAACCAAACCTAATTTTTTTTAATGATTGCCGTTTAGTGAAATTTGTTTAGAGTGAACTTCTCGAGATACATTTGCATTAAACTGTACATGTCATGTGCTTTGTTGCCACCAAATCAATCAATTTTATTTAACTCTCGTTTTACGTTGGTAATTATTATTGATATCAGTAATTGTCGTACCATGATACAGTATAATATTAAATTTGTGTTGTAATTATAAAAAATCGATTTAAAGTAAAATTATTCAAAAATAAAATAAAAAATAAAATTCTTTAAAAATAAAATAAAAGGTAAAATTTTTTAAAAATAAAATAAAAAGTAAAATTCTTTAAAAATAAAATAAAATAAAAAGTAAAATTCTTTAAAAATAAAATAAAAAGTAAAAATCTTTAAAAATAAGATAGAAAGTAAAATTCTTTAAAAATAAATTTTATTTATTCTCTTTAATAAAACATTAAACCAAGATTAAGACGCTAAAACTAGAGTTAGAAACTCGGTGAAAACTAACAATCCGATTACCGTATTTCTAATCCAGGTTTGCATAGCTACAGTAGCCTATCTAAAAACGAGTTATTATGAGTCAAAATTTAAATAAGGACTTTTAACTATAAAAAAAAAAATAATATTAAAATGTTCATCAAAAACCGTTTGAAATTAAATAATAATAATGTTTACCAGTAGTAATGCTACTCTTAAGTTTTTTTAAATACGGTGCCGGTAATCACTCGCGAGTAGCCGGTTACCAACCACAGTGCTAAAGAAACTAACAGCCGCAATCAAGATTAGGTGTATTTAACTAAAGATGTTAAGAAAAAATAAAGTTGAAGCGTCACCTGCAGGTCAGAGTAATCTAGCTTAAGTGGAGCGACCAGCATCAAGGCCAAATAGCTATCCTCTAAAAAAAAACCAAATTTAAAGCTTAAAGAAAAAGTTTTTGTAAAGAAAAAAAAAAAAGAATTTCGGAACCCTATCTAAAATCAAAGCGAAAAATCTTTTATTTTTTATAATACGATAAAAACAGACATCCTTATCTGTTTATAAGCGATTTTTCAATTGATGAAACTTCAATTTAAAACCCTTCTTAATAAGTTAAAAGGGAGATTTAGATAGTAAACGCAATTGATGATAGTGGCTTCTTGGCTTTTCGTTTTTCTTTAAGAAAATAATTTAAGGGAATCAACAAATTTACCACAGAAACTCTCCCCTGTCTAATATATTTTCTTACCTCATTGCTCTCCTTATTAGTTTTTCTTATCTTTTTCATCTAGCGCCAGCCATACCATCGCACGAGAAGCATTTATAACGGTGAAAAAATAAAATATAGTTTCACGCGAGATAAAATCTAACAAAATAATAAGGTACAAAAAAAATCCCTAAACTTAATAAAGAAAAAAGTAAAGAAACCTATTACAATAAATTCTATAATTACAGCAAAAATACACTTTCCGTATTAGTTTGTTCTATAATATAATTGTAACTTGACAAGATGATATTTCAATTTGTCAGTTTTTTTAAAAAAAATAAAATTTAGCGGCTTATTAACGCGGTTTCCGCGAAAAACAATCAAAACGGAAAGTTTTACAACAAAATTAAAAAGCGGCGTTAAAGAATAACTTTGAAAGTTTAAAAAGTGCGGTTTTGAATAATTAGCTGAGCTGTTTTATTGCGCAATTAAAACAAATTATATCTGGAAATACCAACACCCTCCCCCTCTTCAACTTCTGTCATAATACAAAACACACAAATCGAATATAATGAAGCGACTCTATTTTCTCAAAATAAACAAGTAAATAAATATGTAAACAAAAATAAAATAACGGTGATTTTTTTTTGCTTCGAGGTATTTGTTGCATTCGCTGCTCATTTTCTTGTGGGCAAGTTAACGTTTAAATTAATAATTGGTATCTACTAGAAGTTTTATTGTTTTAATTTTATCAATTTACATCCCGTTTTAAATTGATTTTAATTTGTTATTCTGCGTCACTAAATAAATTCATGCTGTAGTCACCGAAATAAACTCAAAAACATAGCACACCGTATCTATTAATTTCCTATGTTTTATCATTTTTATTTTGCTGAAGGAGTTTTAAAATTATTTTAAAAAAATGTGTGCAGGTATGCGCAAGCTCACCCCTTTTTAAACTACTGTACCGTCTAATAGTTTAAATTTGGCTTTCGGTTGAAAAAAATAATTTTACTAAATCTCGCGTGCCATACAAACTTTAAATCAATATTAAGTCGTTAAATCTTAATTTAGATATGCAGTGGCAACGAAAAATATAACAGTGAAAATTCTAAGTTTATTTTTTAAGAAAATCATATGTTTCCGCTAAGAGATAGAAATCTAATCTATAAGTAACGCCTTCCTACATAATAATATGAAACCAGTAGAATCTTTAGTACACATTAACACTGATTGAGACGTAGTGAGACGAAAAACTAAAAGTTATTTTTGTTTTCTCTCACAATAATTCCCAAACCGTTAAAATCTGCAATCGGGTAGTAGTACCCCCGATCTATTTTTACGATGAGAATACGTCTGCGAATAGAGTTACCGGTAGTTGGAACCCATTTCAACGTACTTAACGTTATCTGTGGCGTTGGTCAAGCGACGAGTGAAAACGACCGGAAAGAGAGAGAGAAAAAGTCGGGTCAAACAAATTTCAGTTATAAAATCTAACTTTGTATTCTTCTCCGCTTCCCTCTGCGACCATTTTGACCTCGCTCTTTCTATTGTCACCGCCTGGACCGGAGTAGACCTTGTAATCTCCTTCGGTCATCCTATCTCCTCTTCATCTCCATTCAACTCCCGAATTTAATGGCTCGGAATAAAATCGAACCGAGCGTAATTTATGGATCAGTCGCATTTTATACAACTAAATCTTTCTATCACTTTCCATTTACATCTTTTTTTTCTCCCTTCCCTTGTTTAGTTTAGTCACTATCTTAAAGCACAATAATATAATTATAAGTTATTGTCATGAACTATTTTTTTTTTAAATACAGTGTGTCCGTAAATATCCGAAGCTTTTAAAAAGCGAATAAACAATTTAAATTTTAATGAAAATGAATTTTTTTTTTATATTTACATACAACAACACCTCCGATTTAATAATAAAAAATAATTTTCAGAATGTGACTTCTACAACCGAGTCGGCACGTAATAATGCGCTCAAAGAAATTTGAGAAAATTTGCATTAATCCTATGGTAGATACCGGTACGTGCCGAGATGCAGTCGGCAGGTATAGGCGGCAAGTTCACAAAAGGCTTTAGCCGGACAAAGTGAGCGCCTGAGAACGTTTACGCGTGCCGACTCATATGGAGAGGTCATATTATAAAAAATGTTTTTTATCATTAAATCGGAGGTGTTGTTGTATGTAAATATTAAAAAATTAATTCATTTTCATTAAAATTTGACTGATTTATTCGCTTTTTAAAAGCTTCGTATATTTACGGACACACTATATATTTGGTATAGAGTAAATCGAATCAAAAAGATTTAAATTTCAAGACCTAAATTTTTGCGTAATATTTAAAAATAAATAAAAAGGACAGATATTAGTATTTGATTAATTAATTATAAATAACCGAAAAAACTAATTAACTTATATGGTATGTGCAAATTCAATTCAATTACCACTGCGGGTAAAACGTCAATGAAAACGCCGTAGAAAGTGCATCGAAGACGGCAAAAATGAATGAAATCACTTTTACCAGCGAGAAGAGATGGTGCGGAGGGGATGGAACAATAGAATCACTTTGGATAACTCACACAATATATTTTCAAAAAAAAAGGAAAAAATTGTTGTGTGAATCAATATAGGAAGAAGGGCTCGGGCGAGCCTAGGTGAGAGGAATGAAGGGGTGGGGTAGGGCTAAGCAGGACAACGACCTCAGGTATGGGTACCGGTACCAGGACCAAAAAAAAAAAAACTCTCCTCATCTACCATCATCATATATTTGAGGAAAAAAGGACGAAAAAGTTTGAATGAAAAATATACCTTTCTCCTGTTTATCCAGACAGGATCGGGTAGGGTGGAGGAAAGGAAGAAAAAGCCAAGCAAGCCACTTCACTTGCTACTCAGGTAAACATCCATCTTTTCACTCAACCATCTCACCTGTTTATTTCTTTCACAAAAAAAAAAAGTGATCGAAAGACTTCCAAACGTAAAAAAAGGGACCTTTTTACAAGAAAATGTTGATAAAGTTGAGTAGGAGGCAGTGGGGGAACGGAAAAGCTTAGTAAAAACGAAAAATAAGAAAAAGAAATTTCGGGATAACCGGGTTTAGAAGAAGTACCTTCGTGTGGCTTCCAATGAGATCATGTTTCGTGAACCTCATCAGTATATGATTTCTTTCATGCGGTTCCCCATCACATACGTTGGGTAAAAAGGGCGCGTGTGTAGCACGCGGGTGAAAGGGCCATTGCCCTCGCTTTGCCTACCTACCCACCCATCCACCTACACCGCTGCTGATTCTTCTCGTTTCATCACATTTATTATTATTTTTTTTATTTTTTTGCGGTTTATTCACCGCTTTTTTGATGAAAAACGTCAATCAGCCGTACTTTTAGACTCCACTTGCTCCAGAAATCCTGGTAGATTCGAAATTCACCCCCATTGATATTGGAACACAATGGTCAATTACGGTGTTCACGGGACAGCGCCCGGCCCCTGCTGCCGCGAGCCCTCCCTCGTCATTTCAGAACGCACTTTAACTAACAACAAAGTCAAAGAAATTACGATTCAAGATTTTAAAATCTTACGGTACTAATCTAATCTTTTTTTTTTTTAACGAAAATATTTTTGATGAAAATAATAAACCAGCAGGCACGTCAAACAAAATATATAATAAATCACTTTTGACGAAACCGCAATAAAAGTTTGTAAATAAACAATCGAAATTATTATATTTTTATTGCCTTGATTTAGATTATTGCCTTGATTTAGATCATTTAGTTTACCTTATGTTTTATGAAAATCAAATCAACAAAAAATTTTTTCCATCATCAGAACACTTAGTTTTATTTAAACCTTGCTTTAATCTGATCTCAAGGGTTTTATGCAACTAATTCTACTAAATTTATGTTGCGGCTACCGACGAAAATAGCCGGGAAAATTCACTTTAGTTTAATCCTATTTCGTAGAAATCCAATCTCATTTTTATATAATTCTTTTACTTGCCGCCAAAATTTTCTAGAAAGATTTTGTTGCTAAAATTATCGATTTAGAAACTCCTTGCTATTATAATACACCCAGATCTACTGTATAAAAAAAACCACACACAATTCAAATTAAAACGATTTGAAGCGAATCTCTGAGGCAAACCAGCATGCGGCCTTGATTAGTTCGCTTCTTGATTCGACTGTTAATTTGAAAAATTCATAATTTAATTTATTATGCCAACAATTTATACTGTATATGTAAAAACATTGTTTATTTATTTAAATCTACCCTGTGTGGGTGACGCATTTAAAATTTTAAAAAAAATCAAAGTTTACCACAGAACACATGCAAACATTTTTTAACAGCGTAGATTTCGTTATTCTCATTCATAAATATTGGTAAAAATATAAAGCGATTATGACTATTAGAAACAAAAGTCTAATATTTCTAATTAAAAGAAAACCTGGCCCACACTCAACGTTGTAGATAGGCATCTACCGTAGTACCGTAATATTTTAATGCAATGTAAGGTTTCAACTTCGAAAATACAGAATGTACTAAATGTAGAACGAAATCTTGGTGTGCCATGTAGTCATCCTAAAATGATGTCTATTTTTTATTTACCTATTTTAAGAATAAAATTTCTATTCATTGAAAAATCAGAAAATTTTCGACCGAAAAATGAAAAATTTACTACTGGTACCGTACTATTATATTAAGCCTCCAAAATAGCACGAGGTCTGCGATCCGACCATTGTCGGATTTTTCTTTGCGATTAAAACTATATAAAAAAGCAACATTATTTTTTCTTTCCAAAGAAAAAAAAAAGTTTTTTTTTTTTTTTGATTTTCCAGCTGCCCCAAAGGTCCATGCCAACTTTTCTTTTCATCTCTTGTATGCCCACATCACGTTAATAAAAGTGCATAGAGAATGTAAATTGGGTACATTTAGTTCTTTTAACATCACTGTTTCTTATCGTCCTTTCAACATAATTTTTGTTGGCCTAACAAAACCCGATGGGCTCTCCGCTCCACAAAAAAAAATATATTTTGTAAACGCGGAAGATCCCTATCTTACCCGGTGGGATCTTCTCCAGTTTCAACCTACTATTTTGTAATCTTAGGCAACTGTCCGCCAAATATGGAAATTCAATTCGCCAGTCCAGACACTTTCAACTTTAAAATAAAACTTAACTATATTCGGAATGAACGTGTGTAATATTAAGCTACTGTATTTAAAAATGCTAAAATATACTGTAGTAGTCGGGAGACAACCATTAATAGCGCTTTCAGACGCCTGATAAACATACAAACTTAAACGTAAAAAGAATCATTAATTATTATTCTTAATGTATGTCATAACTGAAAGGAGGAGAGCAAAAATTAAAATAAGCAATTTAAAAAAAAATTATTTGTCTCGTTCAATTACTAATTTTAATGTTAAAAGCTCATTAGTCACGGACTAATTTCTTTAAAACGAATTAACGTTTTCCGAGGCTTAAATTAGAAAATTATAAAAAGCTATTAAAACAATTGTTAACGCAGTAATTGCTATCAACTAAATTAGTTTCGCGAACCATAATTTAAAACACTAATAAAAAAAGATTAATTTTTATTCTAATTTAATGTTAATTTATTTTCATTAACTCGTAATAAAAACAAGAGATAAAAAAAATACAATTAGAATTACATCTTTTTTTTTTTAAAAAAAACCCCTAACGTAATCCAATCCGACATAAGCTTTTTAAAATATTTTTAATGCTGTAATTATTACTAACTAAATATTATTAGTTCTTTAAACCATAATTAAAATATATAATTATATCCCGGTACGCGGTTAATATTACTTTTTATTATAATTTAATGTTAATGAATTTTCATTAACTCGTATTAAAAACAGTTAAAATACAAATTATTTATTTAAAAAAAAACCTAACAAAAACATTATCCATTTTAACAAAACATTCAAATGAAATTCATCTAACTAAAAAAACATTATACAGTGAAACCCGCTTATAGTGCGATTCAAGGAACCGAAAAAAATTCGCACTATAAGCAGGATCGCACTATAACCGGGAAATGCTAAAAATGCAATTACATGTACATGTACTGTAAGTGTTTTCTTAGGGAAATGAAACATTTACTTAAAAATATTTTTTTTATCAATTTTGTTGGCCTTACTTTACATTTATACTGTAATTGGCACGAAAAAACTGCCCACAAAGTTTACAATTTTTAAAATTCCTATACACTGTATTTGAAATTTAAAATTTTTTAAAAAATAAAATTTATTTAAGCGGAGCGCACTATAAGCGGGCCTATTATACAGACTTTTAGTCTCTGGGGACCCAAATATGGTCGCACTATACGCGGGTTTTTTTAACACATGCTCCGATGGCGTTGTCCAAAGGACCGAGCAAAAATCGCACTATAAGCGGGTTTCACTGTAATGTACTGTAATTACATTTTTAATCCCTTTTCTCGCGCGCGCCTTCTTAAATCTCAAAATGTTCGCCAAAGATGAGAAAGAAACGAACTTTTTAAGTCCAAAAATAAATAATCTCAACATGGATTAAGAGCGGATTTTATGCTAAAAGGTTAAGAGAATCTTCCGTTCATACTCGCCATCCGCTCTCTCTCTCCCTCAACATCCACCCCCGTTCATTTCATATCTAAACTATTGGATTATTTAATAAGGAAGAAGAAGAAAAAAAAAGTTAAGGTTACGGCCTGGGTTTAGCTTCAGTGATGTACCTTGTCATGTATTTGCTCTTTAATGCGCGTACATTAGAGCAATAAATTAGTCGTTTCTTTTGAAAGGATGTCACTGGGACAGACCTCCTTGTTTGTTTCGTTAAAAAAAAAAACTTTTTACGTCCGAACTAACTCCGCAAAAATCATTTCAATATCTCGGGCATTCCCATATTATACATAATTTTTTTTATATATAATATTCAACTATAAATTTCCCACCTTTTCTTCGTCAAAAATTTTCTCCTCCTCTGCTCATGTTTTCCGCACGCACACAAACCTTCTCCCGCATCCCATAAATTTCTCGGGATCGTTTTCAAAAGATCCCTCTCATTTTGCTCGGCGAGCGCCATTATTCTTCCTCGGCATAAGCGCTGCCATCGACGGGAAGGAAAAATGCAATATAAAAAAGCGAGAGAGAGAGAGTGAAAAAGATAATCTCCCATCGATTTATACATATATACACATTGACAATGAAATACACGTCATAAAAGTTTCCTTCGAGGAAATAAGTTTGTTGCCGTCAGGGCCAAGGGATAAGCCGCCCTAAACTTAAAAGTTATAAAAGTTTTTAATATAGAAATGAGTGTACATGCTTCTTTTGTATTCTTATACGGAACACGAGCTTTCTATATTTGAAGATTTATAGTTTTCTCAATCTTTATCCTCGGCACATACACATTGAATTGCTATTTTATTTATTTTTTATTATAATTTTCATTTTTTCTCTCTCTCTCTCCTCAACGTTGGTGCTTCGTTTCAACGAACGAAGAGATGGAATGACGCTGAGCTCGCAACTGGGCCAATATTCTATTATGCAAAAATCTTTAGTAATAAATAAAAATATTTAACTTTTCTATACAAACACGTGCAACAACATGATCGTAAAAGATGGTTTTTTAAAAAAAAAAAAATGAAACTCGTAAACATTGGCGTTTTCCTGCCGAGTAAATAACTAAGAATTACATTGTTCGTTTAATACAGCGCAATGAAATTTATTGTTTAAAAAACTGGAAATTAATATAACTATTTAGTTGTTCAATTATTTCGCTACCGCAAAATTTGTTGTACAATTAATTTAATTTACACTAATTATAATTATTGTAAAGAGATAATAAATTTCGATGTCTTTAGAATTTTTTTTTATTTTAAGCATTGGTTTCAAAAATTAAATATTAATTAGTACTTAATTGATATTTTGGCTGACAATGAAGGCTCACCGACAAAATAATATAAACAAAGAATTTTTTTCTCTTAAAAAAAAAAAAAAAAGAATTTATAAAAACTGCTTTCACATTATTTTTCTTTTATCGCACATTTCTATACAAAACGCGTTAAATAAATTTCCCCTCTCTTAATTTAAAAATAAAGAAAATTTTTATCGTTATTGTTAAGCATAAAATAATGAAATATGCATTTATCGTGAGAAAGGTTTAAACTACCGGTATCCTTTTTAAGCAAACAAAATAAAAAAAAATAAGTAGACCCT